>JASKGM010031026.1:0-13274 GCA_034509205.1 Ceratonia siliqua | reverse complement strand
CACTAGAGATATCGCTGTGTGGACTATACTTCTCCATAGCATATTAACATAGAATCGAACCAAAATTTTAAGATGCTATAAAACTTTTGATCCCTATAGATGGCACCAAATGTTAATGACTGTGCTCAAATGGGTCTTGATGGAGCACTGGGTTGATCTAAGTGAGGTCAATCATTCTGGTTTAAGTCGGGTTCAGAGAATACACCTGTAAAGCAAAGAGAAAGTAAAGGGGCAGGTTAGTTATTCCAGGCTTCGATTAGTTTAGTCTAGGTGTTTTTAGAAAGTCTAAAATGTATAATGGCATAAAAAATAAATACCTGGACGATGGATGTATTTATAGGACAAATTCATGCAACTTGCCAGGGGAGGTGACATGTGGTCAGGTAAGCCTTCTTGGGTTGGATGCAGATTGAGCCCAGTGCATATTGGGCATGATAAGGCCATATACAGAAAGCAATTCAAAGGACCTACATTTAAAAACCCAAATTTTCTTCCACCTTCCTTATAAATTTCTTGGAATTAATTGACCTCGAGCAATTAGAATCTGAGGCAAGAAAATAATTCAAGTAATAAGCAATTGTGAAATCTCAACATATATTTTTTGATCATGTTTGTGATTTTTCCAATGACAACATTTACAAATTGTTGTTGAGGATATGGAAGAACCACAATGTAGTTTGTCAAGAAAGGGTCTGAATAGTCATTGCCTCGTTAAAAATATAGATAGCCCTATAAATCGAATTTGGCTTCTGCATCTCCTAGTTTTTGCCTCAAATACTTGCTAACTTGTTTGAGTTTTTAAGTCTATCACCTAAAAAAGAAGTAAGAAAACTTGCATAAGATACACCTCAATAGTCAACCCCATTGATCTAAGCTTTAGCTTAAACTCATGCCAAAGATGACTAGAGAAATCATTATAAATTTATAAAATATAATTCACACCAAATTAACATACCATTCCTTGACAATTTTGAAGAAGAACCCTAGCTCCTGATGATGCAAAATTAACCCCATAGATGTAGTTTTGGTATGATGATTCAGGTTGCAGATATGGTGGCAATAATGGCAACTTGTCATATTCAGTTGCATCCAACAACTTAAAGATTAAGCTACAAAATGAAGTAAGAATCTAATAATGAAAAAGCTTCAGAGAAATTGAAATCATAAATACCAATGAAATCTGGGATTACGCGTCCCTCATAAAACCTTCCAGTGGGATAGTTGAAGAAAGTTTCCCCATATAGATCAAAGTTTACCTCAAGAAAAGGGATGGTTTCGATGTAGTTATTGTTTCCAACAGCAAACAATGAGTCTCCAAATATGAATAAAGGTACGTACTTTTTTGGCAGGACGGTGACTTGAAATAAAAAGCTTACGTAGAATACCAAAAAATGCATGAACGACGACCTTACAGTTGCCATCTTAGTTAATTCTTCTGCAATTGTCTTCCTATCAATTTGGTTGCCAAGTGCCAACTTTATAGGCTCATATCACAAATATTCATATCCCGCATATGCATAGCGTTTGACAAATCACACTCTCATAAAATTTTTCTTCCAAATTTTACAAACACATTATATGTCATATTAAGATAGATTAAATTTTGATATGACGACATGTGTCATGAGTGATATATGGGTTTATAAAATTTGTCAAAATAGTATGTTTTTACCAAATTTTTACATAGTGTCTCATAAACACTATATTCCTATATGGTATCAAGGAATATCATTTGTTTTCTATTATAATTATTTACTTATATTTATCTTTTATAAAAAATAATATCATGCCTCTTTATACCATATAAAAATTTTGGTGTCTTATAAAATACTAGACAATAATTCACTCAAAAATAAATTATAAGGAACTAAATCAAATTTAAATTCTAATGTGAATATGAAGTCCACTAAATTAAATGAAAGTACGAGCGTAGGATGCGGTTAGTGAGCATACAAAAGGTCAATTGGTGTGTATAAACAAGATTACCAAAATGTCTTTATTAATGCCTATAATGACTAATGAGTAGTGTAGTAGGACAAGTTAACATTGTTATTGATTCTAAAATGGAGCATTATCCTCACGTCTAACTCAGCCGAAAATTCAGCTTTAATTGCAGCATGACAGTATTAAGCTAGGCAAGTCATTCTCAGCTTATCGTGATCGTTTGTGTACACATGGATAGTCATGATAATTTTAATAAAAAAAGAGTGTGCTGGCCAAAAAAAGGAGTGTCCAATTGTAATTGTCTACACATGTATAGACGGCCTCGATTGTGTTGTAAAAATAGAGATATTTCAAAAGTAAGTTATTAAAATGATTTATCTTTTGCTACATATTTATTATGCCTTTTGAAAATGAATGAATGAAATCAATGAAGGTGGATGGATGGCTCCTAGGATATGGTGGTATATTGTTAAACATATGAAAACAAAAGAGTTGTTGGCAAGCATAAAAGCAAGTGTAATTTAATATGAAGAGGGACCCATGCAAATATTTTATGGAGATAATTTTAGGAGACAACATTGTGTAGACGTAAAGAAATAATGGTAGCAGATCACAAGAAAATGTTGGTTATGTTTTGCAACGTTCTTGTCTAACCACCATAAATATCTTCATAGTTTTAGTTCATAGACGTAAGGAAGTAGACTTCCCTGCATGTTCTCTTGCTCTTACTTTCTTACTCTCATGCTTTCTTATGTGTCCTGCTAGGTTTACTATTAAAATTATTATGTTGTTCCTGTCTCCTAGCTGCTGGGTGCACAACAATTAGAAGGTATGTTGTATCTTAGGTGAATTTTCATTGTTGTGTCTTTGCACTGTATAGAGACATAGAATAATCCTTTGAAGACAATGTAATACACGCCTCAGACATTCAATTTCTTTTATTCTTCACAGTTTCCATTAATATTTTACAACAATCTCAAAGGATTATTATCTATGGAGACTGTAAACAACAACACTCCACTTATAGTGGATCAACTCTCTGGTTCTACTATTCCTCCTGTCTCTGTTAATGCTTTTGTACAATTTCTTCCTTCCACCTTACACTATGCCAAGCCATTTCCTGATATCTCAAAAATAGAGATCTTTGATGGCAATAATTTTAAGACGTGATAAGAAAGGGTGTTCTCTATATTAGATGTTCATGGAGTTGCATTTGCTTTAACTGAAGCAAAGCCTAAAGTTGAATCTTTTGATGCAAATAAAATAGACCACTGGATTCATAATAATAAGGTTTATAGACATACAATCATTAGTACTCTTTCTAATGAACTATTTAATGTCTACTGTCCTTACAAGGAAGCTAAAAGGATTTAGGGATCCATCAACAACAAATATATAGCTGAAAATGTAGGGAAGAAAAAATTTGCAATTAGCAAGTTAAAATGGGAGACAGTTGATGACAAGGAAATCACAAGCCAAATTAATGAATATCACAAGCTGCTAGAAGATCTCAATGCTAAAAATATCAATCGCTCATAAGAACTTGTTGTTATTCTTTTAATTGAAAATTTATCTGAATCATGGAGTGACTACAAGCAGTAATTAAAACACAAGAATAAACAGTTATCTTTGAACTGTCTAATTATGAACATTATCATTGAAGATACAAGCTGGAAGGAGCTTCATGTAACCAAAGCTAAGGAGATGGCATCAAAGGCTAATTTGCTACAAAGTAGCTCAACTTTCCACAAAAACAACAAAAGGTATGTGAATAAAAATAATAATAATACTAATAAATATGGTTACATGCCCAAAGTGAATAATCCCAACTTTAAAAAGAAATGCTCTTTTTAAAGAGTGAGAAATGACAAGCATACTAAACCTAAGGTAAACTTGGTTGAAGTAAATGATGATGATGATATAATGGTTGCGGTTATTTTTCAAGATTATATTATAGCTAATGTGAAAGAATGGGTGGTAGATTTTGGTGCTACTAGGCACATTTGTGCAAACAAAAATACTTTTACCACTTATACTCCATTAGAAGAAGGACAGGAAACAATTTATCTTGGTGATTCAAGAACTGCATCAGTTTTGGTAAAGGAAAATTCCTTATTAAACTCACATTTGGCAAGACCTTGGCTTTGAATGATGTTCTTCATGTGCCCACAATAAGAGCTAATCTTATTTCTGTATCCTTGTTTGGAAAAGTTGGGCTTAAAGTCACTTTTGAGTTTGGAAAAATTGTCATAACTAAAAGCAATGTATTTATGAGAAAGAGCTATTGTAAATAAGGTTTATTTGTATTGAATGTTTCTAAGATTATCAATAAGAATGATGAATCATCTTCTACTTACTTACTTGATTATGTTGATTTGTGGCATGCTAGACTAGGCTATGTTAGTATAAGTTATATCAAGAAAATTCATACATTAAGACTTATCAATAATAGTAATAACTCATACATTAATAAATGTGAAATTTGTACTGAGTCCAAATCAACTAAGAAATCATGTCCATCTATTAATAGAGAATCTAATTTATTATATTTAATACATACAGATTCATGGGACATGAAACAAACAATGACTAGAGGTGGTAAGAGTTACTATGTAACCTTTATAGATGATTATTCTAGATATACTAAAGTATATTTAATTAGAAATAAAAATGATGCATTTGACATGTTTTTGTCTTATAAGGCTAAAGTTGAAAATCAACTCAATAGAAAAATTAAAAGTATTAGATAAAAGAGATGAATATATCTTATTTAATGAATATTATGAAAAAAAGGAATAATTCATGAGGTTACTCCTCCTTATTCACCTAAATCAAATGGTATAGCTGAAAGGAAAAATAAAACTTTAAAAGAAATGATGAATACAATGCTTGTTAGTTCAAATGTGCCTGATAATTTGTGGGTGGAAGTAATATTATCCACATGTCATTTGCAAAATAGAATTTCTTATAAGAAAACAAGCTAGACACATTATGAATTATGGAAGGGTTATTATCCTAATTTAAAATACTTAAAAGTGTGGGGGTGTTTAGCTAAGGTTTTATTACATGATCCTAAAAAGAGAAAAATAGGTTCTAAAACTTTTGGTTGCATGTTCATTGATTATGCTGAACATAGTACTACATATAGATTTCTTTTTTTGAAAAGTGACATTCTTATTTGTAACACTATTATTGAGACAAAGAATTCTGAATTCTTTAAACATTATTTTCCACTCTCTGTGAAGTTTACTAAAGCAACTAGTGATTCTCATGTTATTACTATTAATTATGATTTGGAAAACTTTGTTGAGGAGTTGAGAATGAGTAAAAGACCTAGAAAAGTAAAATCTTTTGTAAATGATTTTTGCACTTCCTTTCTTATTGAAGTGAACTGTAAACTTATTCTAATGTTATTTCTTCTTTTGATTTTGTGTTTTGGAAAGAAGCCACTAAAACTGATATTAATTCTATTTTACAAAATCAAACTTGGACTCTAGTTGATCTAACTCCTGGAGCAAAAACAGCTGGTTCTAAATGGATTTTCAAAAGAAAACTTAACCCTGATGGTTATATTGACAAATATAAAGCAAGATTAGTTGCAAAAGGTTTCACTAAAAAAACAAAGCGTTGATTATTTTGATACTTTTTCCCCAATAGGTAAAGTATCTTTTATTTAAGTTTTAATTGCTTTAGCTTCAATTAATAAACTTTTTATCATCAAATGAATGTTAAGACATCATTTTTAAATGAAGATTTAGAAGAAGAAATTTACATGGAACAACCTGAGAGTTGTGTGGTTCTGCAAATTACACAAGTCTTTATATGGTTTGAAACAAGCTCCTAAATAGTGGCATGAGAAATTTGATCAAGTTATTTTGAGTAATGATTTTTAGACAGTGATAGTGGATAAATGTGTTTATACTAAACACGTTGATGGTGAATATGTGATCATTAACTTATATATGGATGACATGTTAATATTTGGCACAAGTCTTGATATTGTGAATATTACAAAATAATTTCTTAGTTCAAATTTTAATATGAAAGACTTAGATGAAGCTAATGTTATTTTGGGTGTAAGAATCATAAGGAAAGATTTTGGCATAATGTTGTCACAAGAACACTATGTTGAGAAACCTCTTAGTAGATATACTGTTGGGTATGAAATCAACTCCTTCTACGCCATACACTATGATTACCAAGCGGCAATGACCATTGCTAAAAATAAAACCTTTAATGGTAAAAATAAACACATTCATCTGAGACATGATGTTGTGAAGCATCTACAAAGAGATAGAATTATATTCATTGATTATGTGAAGTCAGAAGTGAATTTGGCCGATCCTCTAACTAAACCATTGGGAAGAAAACTAATTTTAGAAACATCGAGGGGAATGTGATTATTGCTAATTTGAGATATCAACTATGAAGGTAACCCAACCTATGTGAGTGATAGACCCATGAAGGAGGTTCATATGGGTAATAACAAGTCATTAATTGATCCTAGTTAGCACTATAAATTATTAAAATCCCTTCCTATTGTGTGTGATTAATGCTAAACTGTAATGATAAGTGAGGATGGATTAATCTCTTAATGATTTTCATAGCCCTTACGGGTAGTGTACTAGTTGTAGTGTACACTTGATGGAATCACCTTTATGAATGTGGAGTGGGGCCGCTCCTATAAGAACTGTAGCAAAGTCTCTAGAGCAATCATGAATACCTAGGTAAGTGCACGAAGTATTAGTGCAAAATTGTGATGAACAGCAGGAATTGTGAGGGTGTAATGTGAATAATGAGAGATTAAATTTATAATCAAGAGTTTATGGTTCATAGATGCTAAAATCTTCACCATTGACTCTATAAGTTGTCTTTCATTTATTTTAGGTCTGATTCATAGTCCAAAAGACACCAGATTTGATGCATTTACATTCGCGTTATAAACCCAACAAAATTCAAAAATAGAGATATGTGGGGCATTGTTGTAAAAATAGAGATATTTCAAAAGTAAGTTATTAAAATGATTTATCTTTTGCTATGTATTTATTATCCCTTTTAAAAAAGAAGGAATGAAACAAATGAAGGTGGATGGCTCTTAGGATATGGTGGTACGTTGTTAAACATATGAAAACAAAAGAGTAGTTGGCAAGCATAAAAGCAAGTGTAATTTAATATGAAGAGGGACACATGCAAATCTTTTATGGAGATTGTTTTAGGAGACAACAATGCATAGAAGTAAAGAAAGAAAACCAGATCACAAGAAAATGTTGGTTATGTTTTGCAACATTCATGTCTAACCTCCGTAAATATTTTCATATTTTTAGTTCATGGGCTTGAGGAAGTAGACTTCCTTGCTTGCTCTCTTGCTCTTACTCTCATGCTCTCTTTTATGTCTAGGTTTACGATTAAAATTATTCTACTGTTCTTGTCTCTTAGCTATTGAGTGCACAGCAACTGGAATGTCTGTTGTATCATGGGAGGATTGCCACTATTATGTCTTTGCACCGTATAGAAACACGGAATAATCCTTTGAGGACATTGTAATATATGTCTTAGACATTCAATTTCTTTTATTTTTCATAGTCTCCATTAATATTTTACAACATATTGGGACATGACGGGCCATGTTGTTGACCGAATATGAATTTGTATAGCATTAGCATACTAGGTTTGAAGCTAGAAAAATATAAGGTGCCACATTTATTATTTCATTAGTATATTTTATATTTTATTATTTATATTTATATTGTGAATATATTATAGGCTAAGATTTAGTTTTTTTCTTAACTTTATTTCATATTTCAATTTTAATATTTTTTGTTTGTTTTAATTTTGTCTTTTTAATTTAAAAATTTGTAATTTTTTTCTAAACTTAAACATCGTCTACTTATTTAATTATGGATTAATTTTATGTGTATTGGACATGGTAAATTTTTTTAATGTAGCAAAGTGTATTTTAATGTGTGCTTGACTGAAAATTTAAAAAAAAAAAAAAACTTGCTTGGCATGCAAAAAGCATCATAAGAAAAGTATGGTGCCTTTTGCCACTAAAAAAAAACACCAATATTATTCTTACACCATCAAACTCAAACTACTTTTATATTTCTTTTTACATATAATATTTTATTATAAAAATTTACTTATATAATTTATTTTTAATTATTAAATCAATGATGAATAGATAAGTGTAGAAGCTAGGGTGAAAACATCATT
Organism: Ceratonia siliqua; assembly: GCA_034509205.1. NCBI lineage: Eukaryota > Viridiplantae > Streptophyta > Magnoliopsida > Fabales > Fabaceae > Ceratonia > Ceratonia siliqua. The sequence goes on along the minus strand of JASKGM010031026.1, from coordinate 5,117 downwards.
TTGACATAAAAAAATATTGTCTGGGGAATCTGATATAGTGTCCTAATAACACACATAAATAATATTTTTGTATTATAGTCTTATAAGTAATAAATCCAAAGTTTGGATGTTTATGAAAACTAATCCAGGTTCAAGGATCATTTCCAAATCTAAACATCACCTAACCCTATAACAAGTATTGAGGACATATGAGTAATGATACTAATATATTACTTTTTCTTATACCAGTCTTTTACATCATCTCACATTTATTATTTTATTATTATTTATCACCTATCTTCATTAATTATTATTATTATTTTATAATATATCAATAGTTAAAAATGTAGTATAAAAAATATGTAAAAAAATAATATATGAATATCATTACTTAGACATTATTAGCATTATTACCATAAGAAATCTTCGTCAGTTTCAAATTTCACATGAGTACCGCTAAGTGCCAATTTGGTCCCCTTAGCTCAATTTTGGAACCACAATTTCTAACTGTTGTTGTAATTTTGTGGCTGAGTCCCTTATTCTTATTGCTTTAATAAAAGCTTTGGCTATATTTCTTGTATAGATTTTTAAGTTTTAAGGTAGGATGTACGGGAATTAGTAAATACCTATAAAGAAATATATTATGTGTTTAATTTTTTTATCAGTTTTATCATATTTTTTATATTAATTTTTTATTTTATTTATTAGAATTTTTATTAATTTTATTAATGTTTATAAATAAATAAAATAAACAAAAGAGGAAAATCAAATTTTCTCAAAACACTCTTTTTGGCTTTTGGTGCAACGGCAAGGAACTGGGATCCCGTCCTGTCGAAGGATGGGTCCTATTGTCATCTTGAGGCCATAGATGGGCCATGCTGTCTAGCGTGTCCCATCTAATGACCCCTCAATAGGACCGATTCTTTGACAGGACAAGATCTACATGCGACAGCAAGTGAAGGAAAGGAACAATGTGAAGTTTTCCTATATAAAAAAATTCAAACGCATCGTTTTAGATAAGGTGCACTAACCAACTTTGTGAGGTGCAGCAGTAGCAGGGGAATTGGAGCACAACGCATGAGAGAGGGCAGACAAAAGGGAGAAGGGGCAAGAGGGAATGGCCAAGAAGGGACAAGAGAGGCCAGAGGAGATGGCGGCTTGCACGAAGATGACAGTGGTGAGAGGAGACAACGACGAAGGCCATCTGAGGAGCACACCATGCATGCTTTTGTAGTCCGTTCTTCCTTGACTTATTAATCGTTTCTTTGTTAAACTTTCCCTGTGAATTCTAAAGGTTTAATGGGTAGTTTTGATTATATGATGAACTAAGTTTTCCTGTGGCCAAAGGCCTGCTAATTTATATAGTTTAATTTTATTTCAGTGTTCTTAATGCTTCTATGTGTTTGGCCATTATATAGTTGATTTTTAGAGGCATGATCATATGAGATATGAAGTATTTATGAATGTACTTCTTTAAAATAAGTCATAAATTTATGTATGCTGTGAGAGATTGCTTACATAATTTACACATCTTGCGTTTGTTTCCATTCTTAGTGCATCTTAATTACATATTAATTTCATTGAAAGATGAGGTAAATTAAATGTGAAGTCATTGAAAAGTAAATTATGCAAATCAATTGTGCATTGGTGAAGGTGAAGTGCCATGTGCCTTGTCCCTCTCCATAAATTTCAATCCAATTTGTGTTCATTCTTTTAATTGTTCTAATTTATTTGTTTAAATTTTCATCTTTAAATAACCATTAAAATTCAATTGATCAAAGAAGATTAGAGTTATAAAAAGTTTGGTAATTATTACACAATCCTCATAGAAACGATCCCTACTCCTCTTTATTAGTTGGTTATGACTTAGTATACTTGCTAGCGTAAGGTAAAACATCATATCAACAAACAAGACTCGAACTAAAAATCCTTTAGTCGATATAGTTTAATCTTACTAATTGAATCAACCTTTATTAGTGTTGGATCGTTGTTGTCTCCATACATAAGAAAACAAATGATGAGTTGAACATTAAATTAAGGTTAATTACATTTATTAACTCTCGTATTCAAACTCATAGATTATAGCTTTTGGCTTAATATTAAGTGTTTGATTTTATCAAATTAAACCATATTATATAAATTTATTTTGAATATTAATGTTTATTATGTAATACATAATCTATGTCCTACAAAAGGACAAAAAGTATTTAGCATTCAAATTTGAAAGAGAGCTTTGAGATTGTAAGGCTTAGTGACCTTGTGATTGCCAGTCCATATTAGCTGGGCAAAATGCTGAGCAGCCCTGTCTGTGGGATGAGTAGAGTCAAAGAACATATATTCACTCACATTTTCACATAACTCATACTCATTTATTCCTCTTTTCCCTCCACAGCTAGAGTCCCCTCTGTAAGCACCACCTCCACAACATGCCACATTCCCTTCTTTGAAACCTTCCCAACAAAATACAAAGCACTATAGTTACAACAGAGTCACACAAATTCCATATGATAAATATAGGTAGACAAATTAATTATGAATAAATATTTAAATATGTCTAGATCAATATGACCTATTACGATTAATTTTTGACATGTTTATATGTCTATTATGATTGATTTAACTCTATCTATTTTTTAATAGACATGTGCATTAAAAATCTCTCATGCTTACTAACAAAAACAAGTGTAATATTATTTATACAAACTTCAGTCACAAAATATTGAGGTTACTGTATTTGATTTTGACATGAAATTTTTAATTATGATTACTTGAATTTAGATACAACTACCTAATCAATTTGTATACAGTTTATCAAAGAAGTTTGTGTTTAAGTAGCATTATACTAAAAAAAACATACTTTCAACCTATGAATAGAGTTTTCACAATTAGTTAGTCTTACCCAGCCCATAATCCTTAAGGTGGCATTTGGTATCAATAATGTTTTTTTTTTTAAGGAAAGTTGACATTCCTGGAAATCCCTTTCTTAGGAATGAGATTTCAGGAAAATTGACAAAATGTCTTTGGTTAACACTCAGCTTTTTTGGGAATAATATGTTGTATTCTTGAAAAAATATTATTTATTTGTTTGGTTCAAACAACATATTCTTAGGAATATAATTTATTTTTCAAAAATACCATTTGATTTAAAGAAAGTAGAGTAGCATTATATGTATCAAGATAATTGTAGCATTATAAATAATTCTATTATTATAATTTTTTTAATAATAATTTTTTATTTTCATATTAAAATTTTAATAAAAATATTTTGTTATTTAAAAAAAATGATGAGTTATGGATGAACGAACCCACAAAAGTGATGGATGAAGAAATTAGGAATGATAATGAGGAAGAGGGATAAAAATGGGGACAATGATGTAATTTTTCATATGAAAATTTTGACATTCTCATGGGAAAGTTTTTTTCCCACCATCATAGGTGGGAATATAATTTTTTCCTTCCTTCACATTTTTTAATTCCTAGAAAAAAATTATGCCTGGACATATTTTTTTATCCTTCCTACCAAATATGGAAAAGAAACTTTTCCATTTGACTTACCCAGGAATTTGAAAATATAACTAGCACCAAACACTACCTAAGAACTTTTAATGAGCTTGATTGAGCTAAACCCTTTTAGCAAATAGGTCATTATAATTCATATCGCTAGCTAAACCCTTTTAGAGGGTCATGGATTGGCACTAAAATAAAAAAAATAAAAAAATTTTAAATAAAATCATGTGAGCCAAGTCTATTTTGACAATTCTACCTATAAAGCATAAACACCTGTTTATATTCATGTCATGTTCTATCTACGTCAATACATATAAATTTAGCTATTCCGTGGGGAGGGGTATACCATATTTTGAAGGGTATTTCATTACTCGTGTAAATGCTCTATAGAAATCAGTGACTGAGCATCTCAATCCCTTTAGCTGCTTCTCTAGCTTATGAAGCATTTTGTAAAGAGCAATATTGTGCAGTCTTGCAAGTTCAGAAACTTCTTCTAGGCAGGCACCATTGCTTCCATTTACAAGTATCCTTAGGACTGGCAAACAACCAAGGGGTGGCAGATTGGGAAACCCAAATTTCCTTCCACCTTCCTTATAAATTTCCTACAATTAAAATGAAGGTTAGAATTATAAACTGGTAAGGAAGAAGGAATCCAAGGCCAATCATAGAGGCAAAAGGGTCAAATTTCAAATACTTGGATCACTGAGGTAAGGTTGCCAATCACAAGATCTACAAATTGTTGTTTTGAGAATGGAAGAAGTATATTGGGGTTTGTCATGAAAGGGGCTAAGTAGTCATTTGCTCCTATGTTAATCAAATAGACAGCTTTGGACAGCAATGCCTTTGCTTCTTCAACTCCTAGTTCTTGCCTCAATAGATTGCTTGTATTTTTGTAATAATTCAGCTGGGTTTTCAGGTTTATTACCTGAAAAGGAGTAAGAAAACTTGCAGATTACCATCATAGACAACTATATATAATTTATAACATATATCTATATAATTACTTTGAAAATGACATTAGAATTGAGCTTTCACACAGAAATGTTCAACTGGTCTAGTTACAGTATAAAAGTATAGCTAATGAAAATGAAAGTCATATATGAAAAGTACTTGAGCAAAGAAATAGTTTTTGTGTTGTTGTTCTATTGGTCTGCATCTCTAGCTTAAACTCTTGGTTATAGACACATTAGTCAAGCATTATTTTCAAAATGCTTGAGGTTGTGTTTGAATGAGATAATTTAAAGAGCAAAAGTAATTTGAGAGAATATTTAAAATATTTTCTCACAGAATATATTGTTTAGATAACTAATAAAAAAAATTTAATTTTCAAGCAATTTAATCATTGAATTATTTTATTAAAAAATTAATAAAGAATTTTTAAATGATGATTTTAAATTCTTCTTCCAATTTCCTCCAATTACTAATGTCAAAGTAGATTAATCCAAACGCGGCTCCGGACCCAACCCGAATTCTCGGACATGGCCTTGGTCTCAGTTCCTAGAATTACAAATTACATTATGAGGGTTAACTATCTAAACAAAGAATTTTGCTAATGTAGGGAATTAAATTTCTGCAATTCAACTCCCTTGCAAGATCCATAGAATTTTAAAATATCTCATAGAAACACAACC
>JASKGM010031015.1:40386-63024 GCA_034509205.1 Ceratonia siliqua | reverse complement strand
GAAAGCATTATGGAGCAGCAAGAAGAATTCTAAGATATCTACAAGGAACAAGAGATTTTGGAATTCAATATAACTCTATTGAACATTCAAAACTATTTGCCTACACCGATAGTGACTGGGCAGGATCTGTTGGCGACATGAAGAGTACTTTAGGATATGCATTCACTCTTGGATCAGGAGTATTTTCTTGGTCTTCAAAGAAGCAGGAAACTATTGCTCAATCATATGCTGAAGCAGAAGACATTGCAACAGCAAATGCTACTAGCCAGGCAATCTGGTTAAAGAAAATTTTTGAAGATAATGGAGAACAATGTGAAGAACCAATAAAGATCCTCTGTGACAGCAAATCAGCTATTGCTATTGCAAACAATCCTATTCATCACAACAAGACCAAGCATATTGCAATTAAGTATCATTTCATACGCGAAGCAATATCTAAAAAAAAAGGTAAAACTCGAGTATTGCAAAATAGAGGAGCAACTGGCAGACATTTTTACTAAAGCACTACCAAGACCAAAATTTGAAATGCTACGAAGATTACTTGGAGTAACACAAATGAGCATCAAGGAGGAGTGTTGAAAGTGATGCCCATTCCCTTACTTTCTAGAAACTTCAAGACAAAATCCAAAAGCAATCACGGGCAGAAAATTGATTCAAGCAATAAATTGCTACAGTTGTAAATTAAGAAGATATTTGTAGAATATTACTAGAAAAGTCTATAGCACAAAAACTGACTTTACTAAGTCGGTGAATGAAGGTTGAACGAAGGCTATAAAAAAGCCATTCCCTCCTTCGAGTATGTGTAGAAAAACTAAGCAATAAAAGCTCTCTTCCATAATCAATACCATCCAACTACTATTTTGTCTTATTATTCTAACTATTCCTTCAACTATCTTTTATCACATCCAAACTATCACCAAATATTTATAATTTCCTATTATTCACCAAAACTAATTTTAAACTCTAACATAAGTATATGATTGTCCATGTTTTGATTCATAGGCTTGTTGATATCTCTCCCCCATGGCCAGTCTTTGGTTTTCTATCATGGTGGCTAGTTGATAAGCTTCTTCTATTGATAGAAATTTGACTGTTAACATCGCTATGCGCAAATCACTTCGAAGACCAGTACAATATCTAGTAATTGCTTGCTGGTCAGTTTTTATAATTCTACTGTGAATGGTGAGCTTATGGAACCTCTAAGTGTATTGATCAACTGTTAGGTGGTTTTGTTTATGTTGCAGTATTTTAGCAAACATAACCTATTCATGATCTAGGGGCAGAAAATTTTCCTTTAGGTGCGCTTTCATTTCTTCCCAATCTACAATGTCAAGCCGCTTCTTCCTTCTTAGGTGTTTTTCCAAACTTCCCCACCATGCCCTAGCTGGACCCTTGAGTTTCATCTTGACGTGCCTTACTTTTCGTTCATTCTCAATGTCAAACCACTCAAAGTAGTCATCCATGGCAGTGAGCCTATCTTCAAACGCATTGGGGTCTATTTTGACATTAAAGTCAGAAACTTCAATCCTCTTTCGTTTGGAGAGTTCATGCAGAGGCTGTTGGCTAGTTCCTTGACCTCCAAGTTGTCTCGAAGGCCCTCCCTTGTCCCTTCGAGAGTGCGCTAGTCGATGGTCATAATCCCTTGTAGAGCCATCATTAAGATCCTCCTTGGGTTCATGATTTGGGGGTTCGGTTACTTCTCGTGCTTGTCACTCATCAATGGTGTTTAGTCTCCGATTCATCTACTCAAGAACATTAGCAATGTTGGAAATTTGTTTTTGCAGATCTGCTTGTTTAGGTTCGGGTTCTGCCATTGTTCCCTGATATGTGGAGCTTCGGTGACTGGCATGGTGATATGTTGCGGATTTAGCTCTGATACCAACTTTGATGAATGTTAAATCACAAAATCAAAAATGCATAGGAATGATTTGAATAATGCTCTATAATAACACGAAAATAGAGACCAATTATAAACAAAGGCCTATTATCTGGTATCTCACCAAGAACCAAAGATCGAATACAGTAGAATTTCTCTACTAATACAAACTCGCTCTGCAGACGAGAGGAAGACCTTAACCTTCTTGAAAATAAACTAAGCTCAAGCTCACAGTGAAAGCAGAACCAATGTAAGGGCAAAACACAACAAACTAGCTAAGTAATAGATAGAAAGGAAATAATAAACTAAACAAAGTCAACTATGCAGATAAAACATAATTAACCAACAGACAACAATAACATATCTGGTTTAGCCAATGGTATTTGCATCAGGGTTGTTGTAAAAGGCCATAATCGTTGGCTTGTACATGTACTTGTGATTATCAAATAGTACAAATTTCATTATTGTGTGCTTGGAGAGTGAATATAAGATTTGTTTCTTTTGAATCTGAATCACTATATGTCGTTATGTAATCTTTTCTTCACTTAAACTCTTTGATTATTGTTTTTACTTAAGGTTTGATCAAGTAGCTTGCTCCTTGACAAACTAAGCTTTCAATTGCATTTCTTTGTACACTGTACATCAGCCTAAGCTCAATCAATAAAATTATCTACTCATAGATAAACCTTATTGAAGTTAAAGCTAAGTCTGAGTTTTTTTTAAAGAGTTTGACATATTAAGCACTTAAGGTGCATTTAAACTCAAAGTATTTTCTCCTAGCCTAAAACTCTTACTTGAGCAAGTTATCTAATTGATCAGAGAGTACATTCACTGATTAATCATTAGGGAACAAAGTATATTGTGCAAAAAAATTTGAATTTGATAGTACCCAATTCAACTCCTCGTTTCCAATGCATAACCACACTTAAACTAACACATTAGTATTTTGTTATTTATGGATGACGAGATTCCAATAATAGAGAGCCAATTCCAATAGACTTATTGGAGGGTTCTATTGGGAGAAATTGAACCTACAAATGGGCCAGTTATGAGTTCAGCACTTTAACCATTTAGCCATGGATGGATACTCGTACATGGTGAATAACAATTTCCCATTGAAATGAAATCTCTTCAAATTAATGAGTTTGTGACTCCCCAAATAACTAGCTGATTAATTAATTTTTGAGTTTTATTTTACATAAAATTTTATTGGATTTAATATTTAGACTTTTAAAAAATTGAGTAATTTTTAAGAGATTTGGCCTTAAGAAAAATTTTTAATAAAATTTTTTTTTGTTTTTTTATATGTATTTGAACAAAATATAAAATTACTTTTAAATAAAGCAATAGAATTAAAATAAGAAATTAAAATTTTAAAGTTTTAAAGTCAAAAATTAATATCCTTACTCAAAATAAAAAATTACAAAGAATCTTTCAACCTTATATTTTTATTAGTATTAAACCTCTTTCAATATTTTAATTGGGACACTTATACATGTTTTCCAAAATCGTAGATATTTTATAAGGATTATGAATTATTTTTACTTTCATGTGACTAAAATGATAATATTTTTAAGTTAAAAGACTGTTTCTTGAGGGTTTATGGTAAAACGACCATTAATCAAGATTCAAGCTTTAAAATTATTAGTCAAAGGGGTTTTTTAACCTACTTATGAGTAGGTTTTATAATTTTTAAAGTTTATTTTTTTATTTTTTTATAATTTTAATTTTAAGAAATAAGTTAAAAAAATATAAAAAATAAAAAAATATTAAAAAAATTTACATAACACATTAATCAAAAAATAATTCAAAAAATATAATAAAAAAAAACTTTTTTTGATTCTTTTTTTATTTTTTTAATTCTTTTAACTTATTTTTTAAAATAAAAATTATAAAAAAACTAAAAATTATAATTTTAAAAATTAAAAGCAGCTGCTCAGGGAGCAGGGAGAAAGCACCATTACAATGTTATTTAATTAAAAAATTTTAACAAAATAAATAATGTTCATAAAAAAAAAAATTTTGATGCACGATGTCTTCCATGAGCACCGCTCAATGGGAGAATAATGAACAGGGAGCCTAGAACAGCGAACAACTAAAGCATGTTTATTTTTTGAAAATATTAATAATAAGATATTTAATTGATAAAAATATTTAAAATTTATAATAATTGTAATTAAAAAATAATATTTTATTTTTTTAATGTTTTATTTTATTACAAACTAAAATTTTAATTAAAATAAGGTATAAATATTAAAATTATTTTTATTCAAATAATATGAATTACAAAATAATTTTAAGAATATTCTTTGTAGTAATTTATCAATAAAACTTACTCAATTTTAAAATAATAGTCGTTTTAAAATTTTTAATTTATTTTAAATTATGTAGTATTTTATATTATTAATAAAGTATTAATTATTATTTTTTTAACTTTACTTTTATTTATTATTATTTTCAATGTATTAATTAATTTTATTTTTTAATTAAAATCTCTCAACTAATTTATTTATATAATTATTATTTCTCTCTTATCACCTCTCTTCCTGGCCTATCAATTTATCTTTTAAGTTAATTTTAATAAAAATAATTTAGTCTAATATAATTATTATTTATTATAATTAAATTTATTTAATAATTTCTTTAATCATTATGCCAATAGTTTCTAATATTTTAGAAAACTGACTAAACGCTATTCTCATCACATCCATTCTTACTTAATGAGATTTGAATAAGACATTTGAGAGATTACGAATGCTCAGTCGTTAGGGTGTCAATAACGTGGGATATTCCCATACCTGAATATAAACCCTGCCCAAGGAGACACATGAGTATGAGTTACAAACTCTTTGGTCTTCTTGTAATTTAATTTTGTTTAAAAATATTCTTTATTAAAAAATTAAGATTTGTAAAATGTACTATAATAAAAGAGTAAAATACTTTCTCTTCCCCTGAAAGATAACTTAATTACATTTTTTTTATTTTAAAATTTACACAACCCTTCCCTATAAATAAAATATAAGGTATAACTAAACTCAATTTTTTAACCAATGTTAAAGCTGATCGTTATCTTTTAGTTAAATAATTTTTTTATTATAATATGACTAAAATATCATTAATTTTATATAATATGACCCAAATTTATATATTTTTTCATTATTTCACCTCAATTCTTTTTTTTTTGTTTTAAATATATAGTTACTTAAAAGAAATTGTCTTTTTTATTTTAGAAATGCCATTACTTGAAAAAAATTTCCTTTTTTTTTATATTTGAAGAATATCATGACTTGAAAAAATTCTTTTAAAATGAGTTAGATTTTTTTTTTTAATATAACCTTAATTGTCACATTGTTATTTAACAGTCACGTGACAATTATGTCAGTTCACTTCAATAAAATTGTTAGATGATGATTAATTAGATTAACAAAAGGACTAAATTAGAGTAAAATTAATTTTTAAGGGACTAAATTTAGAGAATCAAATTAAAAAGATGCTATATTTAAAAGACCAAATCTTTAATTTACTGTTTGGTTGAAGTATATTTCTTAAATATATTTATTCTTAATATAGAATAAGAAATCAAATAATTTTATAATTTATTTATTATTACTAAATGTTTGACATTTTTTTTACTTATATATGATACTGACATTGAAAAATTACTTGTCATTTAATATCGGTTCTTCCAAAATAATTTTTTCAAAATACCATCAAGAAAAAATTTTAAAGTAAGTTTTATTACACCTCAATGTTTATACAAATCGAAGAGTAATCGAGTCAAAATTTTGCAATTTCATTTCATGATCACATAAGATAATTGAAAATATAAATTCTATACTATGTCTTGAGACATTTAAAACTATAGTACTGGATTTGGTAGTACACTTTGCTAAGAGTTTCCATAGTTTCTCTATTTTGTTTAGGTATAAATAGCTTAATAAATTGCTCAAAACTTATATATTATTGTCTGATGTAGTTTTTTTAAATATACATATAATAATTATGGATGTAGTATTTATATTTGCCTAGAATATTTCATATTTTCTATATGTTATTCAAGTACAGTAAATTGTGCTGTTTGAGTTTTAGATTTTAATTATTTTCGATACTGGCTTGAACTATTCAAAGAACTTATGTTAATTTTAATTTTAATTTTTTACATTTTCTACAAAAAATGTATTTTAATATTTTTTAAAAATTGTTTCAAAATTTTAAATATTCTGTACATCGCACTGGTACAGAATTAGTAAATAATTAAATAAAAGATACAAGCCAGTATTGAATTTCCTATAAATTAATAGGTAGTTTAGAAAGCCATCCTCCTTGGTTGATATACGAGATACTCAGGAACTTGTTGAGCTCATTATCATCCATATGCTTGAGCCAAGGCACTCGCTTAGACTTGTCTGCCCCAGGTCCAGTGCAACCCTCCTCTACATACGTCAAGTTTCCCCTGCAGATTTATTCAATTGAGACCATACCCATACTTTTTAAACTATAATATATTTTAATAGCATCATTTCTCAATTTAACTTAAAGATAAATATTGGAGTAAATTATTTCTCCATGAAAAATGTCTTAATTACACGTTCTTCCCATCTATTAAAAGAAAATATATGAATGTTTCTTTAAGTTGAAAAAATATTATAATTTAATCCAATTGGCGAGAAGTGTCTTACTCATGGCCAGCGTTCATCCAAGGAGACCAGCCGTTTGGGTCAACAATGCCTGAGAGATATGAATTGGCGATAACAACTCTGGAATAGGCTCTATAAGCTCTGCCAAGGTAGGCTTTCCCAACCCCTGTTATGTTGCATTCCTTAAACACAAACCCACTTGTCTGGTTGTCAAATTCTCTCCCTTGTGCTGTTATAAAACTAGTGAGCCCTTCAGGACCATCTGCCCCCATTGTATAATTAATTGTGCATTTCTACACCAAAGAGTGCATGATGTCCAAATATTCCATCAAAAGATAAACAGATTATTACAAATAAGAAGTTGTTAATTGTGATGACATTAATTAATTTACTCTAAATATACTCAATAAATATATGGCATAGTTTTTTTTTTTTTTTTTAAATTATAAAAGAATAAACTAATTTAACCTGAGTATATTAAAGCTTACACTATTTTTAGTTTTAAATTTATACTCAAACATTCTCTCTATTCACAAAACTATTGAAATAACTTATAATCTCTTCGATCTAACATTAGCTGTACTTTAAAAAATTTCAATAGCATAATTTATTACAGAACAAATTATAAAGAAATGCCAAGTTAATGTTAATGAAAACTTCAAATCAGAAAAATTTGTGTAATATTTTAAAATTAAAGAGGTGTGAGTGTAAGATTTTATAAACTTTAGAAAGTAAATATAATTTACCCAATTAAAACAAATGGCATGGTGTGATTATTTGATCTAAAAAATAAAAAGTTGCACCAATTAACCGAAAATGTATACTAATATTTATGTATTTGAGGCTAGACCGTCGATCAAATTTTCCATTATCATTCTTATATCATCCTTGTAATTTTTTCACTTGTCTTTTTTTAAGGGATAGTACGTGGTTAACCAATATTATTGCTATATTAACCTTTTAATTTTTTTAAAGAATAGTAAGTAATTAGAATTTTAAATTTTTAAATAATTAATGGATATTAAGACACTAAAATGAAATATATAATTGCTTTTTTTAAAAATATATTACCTCATAGATTGACTGGCCATTTCCAAATATGAAATCTAGTCCACCTTGAATATAGCAGTTGTAGAAGTAATGGCGGCCACTCCTATCATATAAGGTGTCTTGCACCCCTTTGAAGGCACAGTCAAAGAAAGCATTTTGGTCTCCTTGTACTTTTACTGCCAATGCTGGTACATTGCCTTTCTTAACCTCATCTTCTGAACTAGGCGGACGATTGTACAAATTCTGCCAAAATATTTTATTTGAAATTTTTTTTATCGATAAATATTTTAAGGTAAGACAAAAAATGAGAATATGAACCCTTAACTTTGAATTTAACTAATACTTAATGTTAAAAAATACAAGTTACTTGAGCTAATAATTTTAGATAATTTTAATCATATAATTAACCATGAAAAATGCAGAACTAAAATGATATTGTAAATTGAGACTCTTATTATTCCATACTGCAATGATTATATTTTTGTGTGTGTTTTTTTTTTTTGCATTTTTTATAATTTTTATGACTATAACATAAAAAACAATTTCTAAAATATACCATTGGAGTAAATTACAAGTTATGATAGAATAGTGAGTAGTTTGAATAACTCCATAGACCTGATCGCAAGTCGAATATTTTGATGAAAAAATTTGGCAAATTTGAAGACTTAATGGAAGTGCTAAGGTCCGAAGTCAAAATAAAATAGTATTTTTATTTTACATTAATATTAAAATTAAGAAAAAACTAATTATTTTTTAAAAATATTTCAAAATGTTAATATACACTTTTAAAGATTAAAACATCTTAGAATGTATGAGATTCTACATTTTATATATTAAAATTATATATAATTTTAGAAAATAATATCATATTAAGCCAAGTTATGTTTAAAGAATTTAAATTTGGTCACGTTGCTTTGGACAATCATGGCTATTCGTGCGTGCATAGATGATAAATAATGATTTTAATAAAATAAATGCATGAAAAGGCATGCTCTAAATGGCCAAGATTGAACATGCATGCCTGATCATGTTGCTTGACCGAATCCAGACTTAGGTTTAAACATATGTACTTTGACTAAAAGTTTGAGTCCATCCCATGAATTAAATTCAGAACTAAATTTGAAACACAAATTGTATTTCTTCAAGTCGGACTTGATCCTCTCAAGACTCATAATAATCAAGCCTACTTGGATTTTAAGTTTGATTTTTCATGCACTTATATTATACTTTCCTCATTTTTTGTATTTGACGTTTAAGCCGTAATGACACAAAGATTAATAAAATCATTAAATAATTTTAATTATAGTAAAAAAAAACTATATTAAACTAAATAATTATTTGTATTAAAGTCAATTAAAAAGATAAATCTAATAGATCAAGAAGAAAGTTGATAAGAGGAAAAAAATAATTGTATAAATAAATTAGTTGAGAGATTTAAAAAAAATAAAGTAAATTATTCTATTAAATATAAAAATAAATGAGGATAAAGTTATAAAAATAATAATCAATACTTTATTAGTAATGTAAAATAATAAATAATTTAGAACAAATTATAACATCTTAAACAATTATTATTTTAAAATAGAAATGTTAGTTTATTGTTTACCTCGAATGTGATGCCCTTTGCTACGATGTTAACTGCTAAGGAGTCAAAAGTGGGAGTGGTACTCATTCTCGCATGGTCACTCCATTGAATGAACGTGGAGGAACTGCCAGCTCCTTGAAGAAAAATGCACGGCGTGTTCCCGCGTATTTGAACTTTTTCTCTGCATGTAAAATAGAGGCCAGTATAGGAGAATGATCTGAGATCGTTATAAAATTGAAAAAATTAGACAAAACCCCTATTTTGATGCCAAAAAAAGAAAGGGGGGTCAGTATTAATTGATTTTTTTTCAAAGATTTTTTGCTCATTTTTGTACCAAATGACTCTCCTAAAGATTGGTATTTGTCTCAATTAACTCCTCAATTGGAACGAACATGATATAAAATCCATATGAGGAACTAATTGATACAAAAAATATTTAGAAGAATTAATTGATACTTGACCTAGTTTTAGAAGAGTAAAATAGAGTTTTTGTCAAAAAAATATAATGGAATCTCATTTAGAGCACTTATTCTCAGATAAAATTTCATGGCACCCAAATTCTCACTTGACACTATATGGGCACATGGTGTCAAGACACCATGTACTTTTATTTTACATATGCACTTTCGTTTAAGTGAAAATTTGAGTGCTATGAAGCACCATGTATGAATAGAGTGACCCAAATGGTACCCAGTAGTAGTTCCTTTTTATAATTTGGCAGTTGGATTTTCATTAATTAAATTATTAAAATTTCAGTAATTATCAGATTAATTTTATGTGTAAAATTTTATAAAAATTAAACCACACTAAATATATAATTAAATAATTGATATATTTTATTTTTGAAAATTATATATTTATGTATAAATAAAAAGATTCAACAAAATAAAGAAAAAGAAACAGTCGAATTACTTAATATATTAAATAGGAAAATAAATTTTACAAGACAACATTCTAACATATACTATCTCAGAAAAGATTTGAATAATAATAAATAAGTTTAATTATAATCATATGAATATTTTTTCAAAATTTTGTCTTCACCAATATTGCCTCTAAGTGATAATATTCAAATCAAATATTATAGAAAGAAATTAAAGGTCCTTCCTTACACATAAGTCCCAGCAGAAATTTGAATGTGAATCCACTGGTTGTTGTGCTTAGGTATAGAGTCAATGGCGCTTTGAATCGTTTTGAAGCTTCCTGGCCTTGAATGATCAACATCAATAGTTTTTGGAGGATTAGAACAATCCAAGGCATTGCAAGCACTGATAGAAAGTACAAGCAAAACCAAAATGAGAAAAACAATCTTTCCGTATTGCATCTCTCTCTCTTGTTTTCTCGCTCTTCTTTGCTGTGTATAGTGTGGTGCAGGTGTGCAGGAGATTATATTACTGGGACTTTATATAGAGGAGAATTATAATGTTTTATGAAAATTAATTATAATAAATTTTCCAAAATGTGGGTATTGCATCTCTCTCTTCTTTGATTAATATTCTCACATTTAGAAAAAAATATTACATAAGACTCATAACTTAATTAATCAGTTTTATTTATATTTAATATTTATGAGTCTATATATGTTGTGTTTATTTTTCTACAAATATGACAATGTTTTGTTTTGTTTTTTTTTAAATATGAGAGGATCCAAAATAGCATAATGTATCATATTGCAGGAAAATTATAATGTTGCTATGGAAAATTAATTATAATATATCCTTTTTCTATCATAACATAAATAAAAAGATAGTGATACTAATAATAAACGCTGAAAGATGGTCTTATAAACGCTGAAAATAAGGATTAGCAAAATGAGAAAGAGACAAAAAATTATATCTGCGGTATGCAAATCTCTCTTCTTTGCTGTGTATAGTATGGTGTGATTGCCGGAGATTGCTGGAATCTAAATAAAGAAGCAAATTATAATGTTTTTATAGAAAATTAATTATATAGATTCTATTATAACCTTAAATAAAGATAGTCATACTCATATAGTAAAGTATAGAAGGAAAATGGTATACAAACACTGAAAATAAAAGGATTAGCAAAATGACAAAAAAAAGAGAGTATTTCCGTCTTTCTCGCTTTTTCATAATTAAGAGTCATTTGGTTCACTATCATCTTGATTCTAATATTTTGAATGATATCACGTATTTAAGATACTAATATTTGGTACAGTATCATCTAATATGCATAGTGTCATCTAAAATACCTATATGTAATGGAATGATATCATTTGGAATGAAATATACCATATTATAAAATGCGATCATATTACCTTTTAACAATTTTCAAATATGATATTAAGTCTGAAAATCTTAAAAACAATAGTACGTATCTTATACTTTGATGTACTAAATGCCTTGATTGTTAGGTTATGTGGTTGTGTCATGCCCTAATCTTAGGCATGTGGCCGGCGTAAGAACCATCAATAAGATAACATCTTATAAGCCTTCACACACACACACACACATATATATATATATATATGCAATAACAATGACAGAACATAAGACATTATGCAAGACCTTTGACCAATACAAGACTATGCACAATCTAATCCAACTGTCCAAAACTGCAACTGTTGCTCCATTCACCTCTCAGGAAAGCCTGCAAATTAACCTGATGGAAAAATAAGGGAGGGGAAAGTTATAGATTCAGTGAGATGAAAAATCTCTACCATACAAGTTTAAAAATAAAGTAATATATTCTATTTTATTTACATAATAGGACAAAATAAAGAAAATAATTATGACCATATATTAATGCTCATAAGAAAATACAATTACGGTTATGAAATTTCAAGTACTAGTACTTTCCCAAAAATTATACTGTTAAAGCATAAGGAAATTTCTTGCACTTATATGTATGAATACCATAAACTCATGATTGTGATATTTATGTACTTATACAGTTCAAATCCATGCATTCAAAACCCATGTTCTTATGATTGGGAAAATGCATATAATTAAGGAATGGATGAACTCATACATACAAAATCCATATCCTTATACAAAGCTCTCATTAAAGAAAAGAGCATTTCATATACTCATATAATTGAAAACCATACACTTATAGATAGGAAATCTAGATAATTGTAGGATAAGAAAATATTTTTTTGCTGCGGATGGATTCACTCATTCTTCACATAGGAAACTCTCTTATATAACATATAACATATAACATATAAGTGTACATCCGAAGTGAGCTCAACTTATGGAAGTTAGCCATGTACCCGTCCCATGTAACTTCTTATACCTCCCAATATAGTCTATAGATAATTTATATACTAGGTGAACCTACGGTTTTCTTATGGGAGTAACTAAAGATCCACCCAAAAACAATTTTCATACTACACTTATATTCTGTCATCCTTGTAAAATTGTCCATGTAAAATAAGTATCTTCATGTTCACATCAAAATACTGGTAAACTTTCATATAGTAATGACAATTTAGTACCAATATGAAAATAGAGACTTAACGCTTTAAAAATACGTGAGCAATCACAATCATTTAAAATTTCATGTGATCAATATAAATCATGAATATATATAAATCTTGAAAAATAGCTCATGCATTATGTAAAAATAATTAAACTCTTATAATATTTCCTTACAAAAAAAAAAATATAGGTGTGTAGTAATCATGTAAAAATGGAAGCATAACCTCTTCATATGCATTTAAGGTAATTGGTGAAAATGATTTAAGTTCATCCAATTTAGCCATGAGACATATAATTATAAGACCACAAAATAACAATATCCTGACGTAAAACTTTAAAAGTTTATGGTCAAACATAGATGAATTCCTCTTAAATGTGTGAATTCAAAATGTCTATAATATTCATAGAATCTGATAATGAAGAAATAGATGCAAGGTTAAAAAACAAGATACCCTGTCCTGCGTACTTGAAATAGATAGCAATTAAAGGGCAAACTAAATTATAATATTTGATAAAACTATACTATATAAGAGAAAATCCATGTAACCTAGAGTAGAAGAATTCACTCACAGCTTGAAGACTTTGAACTCAAGTCCAATCAACTACTTGGATAGGTCAACAACTTCCACTTCACAACTGAACCAGAGTTGAGGGTTTTGACTCAAAAGTTCCTATATGTAAAGATGATGTATATATGTCTAATAAATTAGCCACCCAAACTATGATTTGTTTAATAAACTTCTGAAATTTCTACCAACAATTCCTATCTTTCTAGTATCATGTTACCATTTAGAGTAAAGATTTTGGTTTATAGGAATGTCAAACATAAGTCTATAAAGAGTACTCTTATGAAGGCAATTCAAAACAGAGGATAAAAGGAGGAAACAAATTTCTCTGCATGGACCTCATTTAGAAAGGATTTTTCGTGGCTGGAAATTTATAATCAATACTCAAAGCTTCTTATAAACATCAAAACTGGGGATTTCTAAATTTCAGGAGCAAAAATTGAATTAAAATCAGTGTGGTTTGAATTAGCTAAGAAATTTGTGGATGCGGAATACCACAACTCATTAAACACCAGGAAGGTACTAAAATCGTATGAAAAAGAACCAAGAGCTTCATAACAGTACCCAGACCAGAGCAACACGAAGTTGAAATTGAAATCACTTTAGAAGTTACCCAGGTACAGGTTTTCTGCAACAATAAACTGAAGAGAATGAATTTCGTCAACTAAAAACCGGTGGTTGGAAGCTGAGGGAAGAAGAAGAGAGACGCTAAGGATGACCATTAGAATTGGCTGAAGATGCTAGAAGAGAGAGGCAAATGCTATAATGTAAATACCCGAGAATGGAGAAGAAATGATTGATATACTACTGGGAAATAACCAGGTCTTTCCTAGATATCTTAATTGAAACTTCAGGTGTGTAAAAGATCTAAAAAAAATTGATAAATTTTTTGTACCTAGCCGAGAACAATTTGGAAGAAGGAAATTTTTTTTGTTTTTCTTAAGATAACCACTTTCCTAAAGTTATCGACAAAGATGTATAACCTTTGGTCAGTTGTCCTAAAATCCCAAGGAAATTTTTGGAAATAGACGTAGAGCTGCCATATAACATGCATTTATTTTGGAGCTAGATATTTTGACTTAATGCTATGACAATTTCAATTGAGATGTCTGAAAAAATCACGAGTTTTAGAAATTTATAAAATAACCAAAACATTTCTTAAAAATAATGGTTTATTAATTACAACTATTTTATGACTAAAATTGTAGAAATCTAATTCGTGAGGTGACATTACACGTTGCCACATATTATTGGGTTTTAAATAGAGAAGAAATAATCATGAATTTATGGAAAATTAATTAATTACACGCATCAACATCTCTTATATTTATTTTAGATACAGTTATTTCTCTTCTATTTTGAAAATATATAAAAACCTACCTTATACTTAAATTTGTTTATTAAACACTATTTTATTTGATCATGTTAACTATTAGCATATTTAATTATTTCAACGAAGTATTCTATTGTAGTTTTTTTTATAGAATATTCTATTAAGTTAACTTTAGCCAGGTTAAAAAGTTATGATTTAATGATTTTAATTTTGATTAAACTATGTATAATAAATTAGCATGTGGAATATTGAAATTGAAAGAATAAATTTTGACTAGAGAAAGAAAAATTTCAAAAAATAGTTAAATAATTGAAAAATAGTTACATAAGTTGAATTCAATATTATGTAAATTAGTGTTTCCATATGTGAGATGTATGGTTAATTTCTCAGTCATAAATTAATATTATGAACAAAGTACTAATAATATATATATATATATATAATGATAAATCAATTAAATTGGTGTATATATGTATTCTATATCATTGCAAAGAAATGACACAAAATTTTACTTACATATGATGAAAAAAACAGACAATATTACCTCCTACAACAAAATTTTCATCCTGTCGATAAGATAATCTTGTAGGGATAATTGTAAAATTTATGTTAGACACTATGATAAATTCTTCTTCACAATTAAAATAATAACAATATGAAACTGTAGTTACCTATTTAATGTTTTGAAAAACATTTGAAAATTATTGTGCTATTGGCTATGTTACTATCCTTGTCACAAGTATTTTCAATCCATTTCTACTCCTAACTTGATAAACAATGACATATAATTGACCATGGCTTAAGAATGGTCTTGGGAGATACAATCCAATGTGCGAAAGTGATTGACCAATCAATGAGTATTATCACGAAAACTAATCAATGAGTATTATCTGTTAGAATTGTAACTCCTTTTTGGAATTAATGGTCCTTAAACATTTTAAATTCATAAATAAATGACTATTTATTAGTTTTCGTAATATTGTTGGTAACAACCCATTTACTAGTTATTAAATAGAATTCAATTGTTAAAGGGTTGTTAATGTCTTTGATGAAATAACATATATAACTAGCACCATTTATGTGTCCCTAATTCAAACAATTCAGACATTCTTACCATAACAGGTGAATTGTTACTGAATTAGAAGAACTCGTAAAGAAGTTTGTTTTTCATCTATTAGCTATGGCTGAGAGTTAATAATATCTTTGTTTCCGTTATTTTTCGCACTCTAATATGGTAGACAATTTGGTGTATTTGGTTTACATAGGGTATCAAAGCTAATTTTTTCTCAGCCTAGCCTTGAATATTGCTATTATCATCCAAATTTTGAAGTTTTAATCCTATTTGTTTTGGCTATACTATTTCAAAATGTGTTTATGAGAAAATTTTGCATTAAGGAACATAGAATAACTATTAAAATTTTTTTTATGCGTCTCAAAAAGCATAAAAGAGCAGGAATCTACCTAATGCATCTTGACTCAATTGTTGTTCCCCTCTTCAAATTTTGCAAATTTAGCATTGGGTAGCTAAAGGAAATGGCATGGGACAAGTATGAAAAGAAATATCTCTTGCACATTTTTAGAGTAGATGGAGTATCCTTGGCTGACTATTTACATTTGTGCTTATAAGGTTCTTTGACTATTTTAGTCTTAATATGGCATTGATGGATAGGCTAAAATTATTAGCTAATTGATTGTCCTATTGTTTGACATCAATTTCTATTTATTTGGTTGACTAATCGCAAGATTTTGGGGCATGTACTTTTTCCTTTTCTATTTCGTGTTTTAAGTTTTATATTAAAGTGTTACCCTCCTTTTAGGCTTGATTTACTTTCCCAATTTTAAGGCTTACAGTGTGTGTTTACATATTTAAGGCCATCAATTATAAATGGTATATAAATAGCATATAAATGGTTTTAAATGGCCTAAAAACGTATGACCTTATTAATTGTCATTAATGGGGTTAAGTTTTCAAAAGGTTAGCTTTATGAATTTTTGGCTCAATTGGTGGATGATCTGATAAGTTTTTTGGCCCATCATAAGTTGTGGTTTAATTTGTTAGCTTTATGAGCCAATGTGTTTTGTTTAGTAATTCAAGGCTCATGTTTGAGTTTTATGAAATCTGAGCCAAAATTATAAAGTTGGCTTAAATGTGTCACGTCCTAATTCTGAGCATGTGACCAGCATAGGAAACCATCATTTAGATGGCAACCTACAAGCCTTCACATATATATATGCATAAATTCAATTCAAATCGGGGGAATTTCATTAAAAATTTTGACAGAGTCTCTCCTGAATATGTAACATTTCCATATACAACAGTGCCATGCAAGGTGGATAGGCCAACCATACATTTACAACTAGGCCTTCATGGCCACAGCACAAAAACTACGCATTGTGTATGCATGATTCAACAACTTAATGCAAGTATCTAGATGCAAACACAATAACATTGACATCATAACCAGATAAAATATGCAACCTAAGCCAACTGTCCATGGCATTGAAGCCTTGCTCTATTCGTCCTCCAAGAAAGCTCACCAAGCTTTAGTGACAGCTTGGTGGTAAGTACAATTTGACCTATAAAAATTTAAAGAAAGAAAGGAGTGAGTTATATATACTTAGTAGGAAATAGATACAAGCATAACTCAAACAAACATTTCATGGCTTACAAACTAAGACCATACCTGTAAAACTCATAAATCGAAACATAATCTTCTTAATTCCATTAGTTCTAATGGCCTTATTAGTAAGTAGAATCTATATATAGCACCTTAATCCTCATATCAATTCTAAAATTAGTCAAGTAATATAACAAGAATCAATATTTCACATTAAAATTAGATGTATATAACCTCAATATTATCCTGTACGAATTACATGTATAATTTCCATATATTTAAGTATATGTTCAACAAGGATAAGGAAATATTAACTATGAAGTCCATGTGACATATACTTATGAGATCCAATATTTCTTCATATGGGGAACACTCCCATATATCATGTAACGTATACCATGTAAGTCCCTAGCCATGTACCCATGAGGAAGGAAGTCCCTTGCCATATACCCATGGGGAAAGAAATCATTTGCCATGTACCCATGGGGAAGGAAAATCTTGTGCCATGTACTCATGGGGAGGGAAATCCTTAGCCATGTATCCATGAGGAAGGAAGTCCTTAGCCATGTATTCATTGGCAGGGAAACCTTAGTCATGTACTCATGGGGAGGGTAATCCTTAGCCATGTACCCATGAGAAAGGAAAATTCCTTCACTACTCATGGGGAAGGAAATCCTTTACCATAGAGTATGTGGAAAGAAATCCTTATGGACTAGGTGCACCTAGGTGTTACACTATGGAAGACATCAAGGGATCCACCCAAAAAGAGTTTCCATATGTATCATGTAGGTAATTCTTTTGGGTATAATTTAGCCATGTAAGAATAGAAATATAATGCCACAATTAATATATGCATCATATGCATGCACAAACGTTGATAATCACCGAAAGAACATATATATTTATCAAATACAACTCATAATCATGTACGAACACATGTGTGGACAATTAGTAACATATGTTAAATTTTATTAACCTTATGTCATATAATAATCTCACATCTTTATGCAAATTTCAATTAAAATACGACGAATTGAATAAGATTTCCAATTCACGTCCAAGGGAAACAAAATATATGCATATATACATACATTAATAAATCAATTTTTCTTTTGATTCCTCACCTAGAATATTTATAAAGAAGGCACTTATTAGAAAGGCCTATGTATATCATGATGGTACTATTCATACACCTTGTCATTTGTCCTCAATACACCATTAGTCCTTTTGTTACCTAACTTTAGTATACAAGTACTTTGATTTCCCCTTTTTATAAGTGATACCCCAAAATTCATGTAACATCAAGATAACCTCTTGTGCTACTGTAGTTAAAAAAGTAGCTCTATCTAGCTTTATTATCCTACCATTAGGAGTTTACTTTCCTTAGCCTTTTAGATTAAGGACAACGTGTGGAGCAGGCTTTTAACCTTGATATGTGTTCTAAGACCTAAACAAAAATTTTATAAGATGAAAAAGGCCATTACTCCTTCACAATGGGAGTTTAATGTATGCAGTGATGTGAAAATGACCAAACATTTGATAAGTTATTCGTCTTGTAAGCCGTTATTAGTCTAACTTGGGGCATCCTAACTGGAAAATGATAAAAGGTGATATTTTGATACTTTAGTGACTAAGTATCAAGTCAAGACCAAGTACATATGTCCAAAGTATATCTTTTAAGACATATCATAGCACAATAAGATATAGTTTGTCATGATCCAACTCGAGGCCGTGATTGGAACATACACTAAACTTAGTCTAGTAAGCCTATAATCTGATGGACATGAAATAATGAATGACATACAATACATAATTGATTTTGCTTTCCATAGGCCATAGGATAATACAAAAGGATTCTAGAAACAAGATTGGAGTGTAATGAAATCCTAGAGTTTTCAAAAATTTTGGTAGAGTTTCTTCTATGAAATGGACATTCCCAAAATACAAATGCTCGAAATAATTCTACATAAATACTCAAAATTCATTCAAATCATCCATTACATAACTTCAAAACTAAAATAAGACTCTACAATACATAAAAAATAGAAAAACAACTTAGATGCTCTCTTTAGCTCCATAACGTTGAGTTCAACACATTATACAATACCAACAAGGAAGTCTACCAAAATAACTGAAAGAGAACAAGATTCCCAAAAATCTACTCCTCAACAGGTTGGTGATTTAAAATGTTATAATAAAGAAAAGGTGAGTCACACAGACTCAATGATGACATAACAAATAAGGTGCAAAAGAAGGGAAACCAGATAGTGCATGAGGGATAATTATCAAAGTTAAGACAGTGAAATAAATAAAGTACGTAATCATGATGCTAAAGGAAAAATATTCCACCATAAAAGGATTTCATGTACATAAAATCATTATAATTTAAAAGCATTTAAAACCACGAAATGAAATAAGTAAATTAAACTCTGAGGTCACCCATGAAAGCACCAATCTTGGAGACAGTCCATCTCGCTGATAGCCCTTTCCTCTTAGGATTGGCCATAATCCTAGTGGCAGCTCTATCTAATAAATAGTCCTTTCCTCTCTATCATCATATGATCTCTGTGGGGGCGACTACATCTCGTTGGTAGCTCATTGCCTCACATTGGCAGCTACACCTAATAGATAGCCATTTTTGTACCACTATAATACCAACATACCTCTAGATACATTTAGGTCCTAACATGGATTTCCCAAAAAAAAATCATTTGTAACAAAACCATAACAAATTTCATAATAACATCCTAAAATATCTAAGAGCTCAATAGCATTGAAACTTTCCATTTCTACATTACTTCTCTCAATCTATTCGACATTTCATCTTTACAAATCCAAGTTGCCAAAACTTTTCCAAATTAGTAAATAAAGAAAGTTTCCAAATTCATTACCAAAGGTCTTGTTTCCTCATATTTACTATTAAAATAATAATCATTTTAAGATGCTCATAAGTATGGTAAAAAGCTAAAGAAATTAAAAGAATAAAATAGTTGTCATAATAAGAAAACCATATCAGAAAGAACCATACAATGGAAAACTAGTTCAAGGCCTCAAGGACAATAATATATAAATGACATATAAGTAAATGGATTATATAGAAGAATTTAAAATAAGAGAGGTATGCCACAATATCTATTATCGACTCACAAACTATGAGTCCTTGGTCAACAATCTGTCAGGTGGGTCCCTCCTCAAGTAGGGCCCACGACTGACTTATTAAAAAAAAAAGAGGGCACGTGGCCCTAAAATAAGTGTCTCCATGTGCAGTTGAAAAATTGAGAAAAGGGGCTGCAGATGAAAGGAGTGAAAAAGAGAAACAAAGGAGAGTGAGTGGCTGTTTGTTCATATTTTTAATATATGTCTAGTTTTCATCAAATTATTGATGTAGCTTCGTCTGTGGTCTGATTGAGGTGAAATTTGGAGGATAGATTTATGACACAAGGAGCTACAATCCGAACGGTGAAGATGAGATTTTGGGCTCAAGAACCTCAATTCGTGTGAATGAACAGTAACATAGTTCTTGGATAAGTTTTCTCCTATTTCTCTTGTTTTTCAAGATTTATGATATCTTGATGGATTGTATCTCTAATGGTGATTAGGGAAGACATTGTGTATCCATTATTTGGTTGATAGTGGATATTTTTATCTAGACTAGGTCCTGTGGTCTTTATTCTATCACATTGAGGGAAGTTTTCTACGTTAATAATTGTGGTGTCTCTATTTATTTTCTATTGTTATTTTTGCCTTTACTTGATTGTCTTTGGTAAGGTTCACACAAGTGGGGAAGAGGAATTTGTAATTTTATTATTTGGTTTGTGCCCTCTTCCCAACACAATCCACAAAACCTAAAGTTACTCAACTATGGAGAGCTTATTGGAAGCTAAATATTTAGAAATTGTTTTGAGTTCCACACTTTTGGAAGAGATGCTCACAGCCAACACCTATTTCATCACCTAAATAATCACTTGGAAATACCACAACAGAACCTAAGCATTAGAAATTTTTCTAGCAACTTCCTACAAAATTTAACATCACCAAAAACTCTCAAATAAGCAATATACCAAAAATTTCATTCTCCAAAAATGCAACTAGCCCAGAAGCTTATAAGGGAAAATACCCAAATTTTCCAGTACTCAATTTGGCTAAAAGGAATTACCTAAAGCTTTCAACTGAAATAGAAGCAAAATTTTCAAGGGAAACTCCTCCATAAAGCAACGGCCAAGCTCCGAAGGTGCAATATTTTGGAGTATTTTACAAAACAAAAATTGGGATTTTGTAGAGGAGATGAAAATATGGTAATTTTGTGACAGAGGATATGGAAATATAGGGAGGATTTGATGGTCTTGAAGCTTGAAATTTTAGCAATAGAGGATGTATCTCTTGAGAAGAAGAAGTTGCGGATTTTTGGGTGAGAGTGGAGAGAAATGACTGTCCCTTTTAGGTTGTGAGATATTTTATTTATTTTGGAAAAAATTTGAAAACACCTCAATTTTTAAGTTTTCTTGCAAAAAGGCCCCTAATTTCTTATCAATTACAACCTCCAACATGATTATGCCTTAAATTAATAAAATAATTAATTATATACTACTTTCTATTATTTTTAAAAAGGAGAAATTTGTCACCAACACCTATAAGGATCACTCTAGAATTTTAGGGGTATTACATTATACCCCTTTAAGAAAATTTTGTCCTCGAACTTTAAACCTTACTATGGGATACAAAAAGATACGGATACTTTTCACACATAGCTTCCTAGCTTCCTAAGTTGCCTTTTCACTAGAATAGTTTCACCATAAAACTTTAACTAACATTATGTCTTTGGATCTCAACTTCTTGACTTGTTTTTCCATTATGGCTATGGGTTTCTCCTCATAAGAAAGCTAATCATCTGACTATACTGCTTAAGGTTGAAAGACATGAGAAGGGTCAGGGAGATACTCCAAAGCATGGAGACTTGAAATACTGGATGGACACTGGCAAGGATTAGTGGAAAAGCTAATCGGTAAGCTACAGTTCTAATTCTTTCCAACATCTCGAATGGCCCAATGTACCTTGGACTCAACTTTCCTTTCTTCCCAAACCTCATAACACCTTTCATTGGTGACACCAACAAGAATACTTGATCTCCCACCCCAAACTCTAACTCTTGTCTCCTATGATCAACATGTGCCTTTTGTTTGCTTTGAGCCACAGACAACCTATCCCAAATTAATTGAACCTTAGCCACTGAATCTTGTATTAAATCAGGGCCTAAGAGCTTACGCTCACTAAACTTAAATAAATCGTTAGGTGATTGGCACCACCTACCATACAAGGCCTCAAAAGTGCCATTTGAATACTAGATTGATAATTGTTGCTGTAGGCAAATTCCATCAATGGTAGATAACTATCCCATCTCCTTCCAAGATCCAGGACACAAGCACAAAGCATATCCTCCAATATTTGAATTGTGCTGAAATGATAGACACTGGTGCTCCATGAAGAGAAACAATCTTATATAGGTAAAGCTTAGCAAACTATGCCACGCTAA
>JASKGM010031015.1:0-40286 GCA_034509205.1 Ceratonia siliqua | reverse complement strand
TGAAATGATAGACACTGGTGCTCCATGAAGAGAAACAATCTTATATAGGTAAAGCTTAGCAAACTATGCCACGCTAAAAGTAATCTTCATAGGTAAAAAGTGAGTGGACTTAGTCAACTAGTCTATAGTCACCCAAACTAAGTCAAAACCCTTCAATGTCTTAAGCAATTAGGAAATCCCCTTTCACAAGACTACAAATCATCCTTTGCACATTTGGGTTGTAAAACATGTCATTAACAACAACCAAAAATTAGACTAATAATTTATATTCTTTTCAAGACACCAAGTACCATTTCCATAACAAGATTGAAATACAACATAAGCTTTACTTAAGTTCCAATTATGAAAATCCTATAACGAGGTTTTCGAAAAGTATAATCAAATAAAGACTAAATCCATAAAACCATGATCTCAATGGAAAACAATAAATATAACATATATTTCAATGAAAAGGTGTTTCTAATCCACCCTCATAGTTCAAAGTGCACTACAAGAAAACAAGAATTTTCTAATGGAAGCAAAATCCGTTAGAAATTCTCATGGAAATTATAATGTTGTTCTCATAGTTATTGTATTCGAAAATATTTCTCACGAATTTTTTGACGGACTAGTTTTCAGTGAGAAACAGATGCGAGAAATCATGTTAGAAGTTCATGAGAAAAAACATGTGAACATGGCTAGAACATGGCGCAAAGAAATTCTCATGGCATTTATCATAGTTGGTCCTTATCACAAACTCTAGTCTATGGGAATCAGCCCAACTAATGAAATGCGTCATTTCTAGTGTATTTATCATGGATTTTAACCGTGAGAAATTTTCTCACAGAAAAATCCGTTAGAAAGTTATTCTTCTATTTCTGTTAACAAATAGTTTCTTTGGCTACTTTTGGACATTTTCTGGCTGGGTGAAGTGGTGTTTAGTCCATCTCCTTCCTCCATTTCAAGCTTTCAATCACTTGAGGTTGGCCAAAATCTTTCCCTTTTTGTACCTATGAATTTTCTTTGTTAATATGAGAAATTTGCATAGGTTTTTGTTGTTTATCAGTTTTGTTCAAGTATATGTGTTGGTGGATAGCTTTTTGATAGTGTATGGAGTTTGTATATGGTTTAGCTTGATGTGGGATATTAATTATGTTGAAATCTAAAATGAAAATTTCAAATTGGAGTAGATGTAGATTTTTTATGTTGAAATTTCTTTAGGGTTTTTGTTGTATGATGGACGGTGAGTGTTTGGATATTTTTTGTAATTGTTTTGAATTATTTTGGATGAATTTCAATTTTATGTTATTTATGGCTTGACTGAATAAATTAAATTATGTATGACATTGTTTATATTTTGACAAATTTTTTGGAAGCTTTTGTTGTATGATGGATGTAGAGTGTTTCGATGATTTTAACTATTTTTTTTCGAATTATTTGGTATCAATTTCAATTTTATGGTGTTTAGTACTTAATTTAATAAATTAAATTATGTAAGATATTGTTTACTTTTTGGCAAATTGTTTTGGGGGTTTTATCGTATGATGGATGTTAATAATTTATATAATTGTTTAGTCACTGTGATTTGATATATTTTATGCATATATGTAATTATGTGATGAATTTAATTATAATTATTGTTGAATATTGAAGGAATATGGAGATCATAGAGCATCATTGTTAGATGAACAATAGACTTTATCTCTACAATATGAGTATTATAGCTAAGGCTGTTAGGACTAAGCAAGGCGAGGTGGGGTAGGGCAGGCTGGCTTACGAAAGAGGCAAATTGGTAAGAACCTAACCCACCTTGCCCTTAGGTGGGTTGCTAACTTGCTAAAGAAAATTAAAAAATATATTAATTCCCATAAATATATGTTAAAAATTAAAAATTGTTTTCTCTCCCTACGTACTACTCACAAACAAATTAAAAAAATTAAATATCCGCAAGTTTTTTCAAATATTGATCCCCACTTATGATATGGTTTCTTTTCTTATTTTGTATTCTAGTATGTGGTGTTCTATGGAGCAAAAATAAGAGCAACCAATGGGGTGTAAGTATTTCTCAATGTACTAGAGATCCTTACTAGGAAACTTCAAAACCTTGTATTAACTAAAGTGATATTTAAATTATAAAAATTAAGCTTTAATGGAGAGTAGTAAAGAGCCAGGGTTAGTAATGGAGGTTTTAATTAAAGATTGTTTGAATAGTACTGGTGCTATATATCTATATTTACGAAGTTTTGGAGAGGAGTATTTATAGAGGGGAATAAAGAATTAAGTTGGTGATTTAAATTAATGCAAGAGACGTTACATGATGAACAGGAAACCTTTACATTAAAGGGGATGTGAAGTTTCTGAGTTAATTTATTGGGATGGCAAAGGATGCTTATAGGACTTAAAATGGTATGTATTTGAAAGGGAGTACTATAGAGTGGAAGAGGATCCTAATCCGTAGTCGACAAAGTTTAATGATATGTTGAGCACCGCATAATCTTAGTTATAGGATAGATGTGAGACACACTCTGTGCCTTCAATGGCTGTGAAATTATTGAGTATCAAATCATACTATAATGTTGCGAGGGCATTTATGGATGAGCTTATCACATTGATAAGTGAGATATTTCTAAGCAGTTATTGGATGCCTACAAATTTGTACCATACCAAGAAATTGGTTTCTAAACTTAGTTGTGGGTATAAGAAGATTGACAATTGTCCGCAATGGTGCATGTTGTATTATGGTGATGATGAAAATGTTAGATTGTGTTGATTTTGTGATCTAACACTATTCAGACAGTCATAGGTTGGTAAAAGGAAGGTGGGAGATTTTCCAAACAAAAATATATGGTATTTACCCATCATTCTTAGACTACAAAGACTTTTTGCATATAATGCATCTGTGAGTGAAATAAGATGGCATCGAGAATACTCACATGAGTTAGGGGTGTTGTCACATCCATCAGATAGAGAGACATGGAAGCATTTTGACTAGGTTTACCTGGATTTTGCTTTTGATCCTAGGAATATTAGGTTGGGTCTGTGTGTAGATAGTTTCAGCCTTTCGGAATGAATGTCAAGGCATATTTTTCTTGGCCTATCATCATGACTCCTTACAAATTTTCACCTCTCATATGTATACGAAGAGAGTACATGTTATTAATGGTAATTATTCTTGGTCCACGTAATCCAAAAACCAAAATTGATGTCTTCTTGTAGCCCTTAGTTCATGAACTGAAACTGCTTTGGGAGTAGAGAGTGCTTACGTGTGACATTTCATTGAAACAGAACTTCATCATGTAAGTTGCTCTTTTGTGGACCATTAATGACTTTCCAGCATATGGAATGCTATTGGGTTAGCAAACCTCTAGTAAGCTGGATTACCCGATTTGCATGGGTAGTTCTAAGGCATTTTATCTTAAGTGAGCGAAAGATTTGTTATTTTGATTGCTATAAATAATTTTTGCACTTGGATCATCATTTTCATTGAAATATGAACAACGTTTTGAAGAATACAACTAAGAGGCATACCACCTAGAAGCTTTTTTGTAGATGAACTTTATGTACAGGTATTAAGATAAGCAAGAGTCACAAAAAGTGGAGGGGGAGGTTTCTACTAGCTATGATCTAACACATAATCGGACTAAATGCATCCTTTTTTGGGATTTACCTTATTGGCATGCTTTATTATTCCTACATAACATAGATGTGATGCACACATAGGCTAATGTGTTTGTGAATGTGTTCAACATGATGATAGGCGTCAATGATAAGACTAAAGACAATATAATGGTCGTGATGGATTTAGATATGTATTGCAAGTGTCTAAGTTTGGAGTTGCAGCAATTAGGCAATGGCAGATATGTGAAACCGAATGCACTTTACACACTAACCGTTGAGTAGAAGAAAGCAGTTTGTGAGTGGGTGCAGAGTCTGAAACTTCCTAATGGATATATCAAACTTCTTGTGTAAAGTCATGATTGTCATGTGTTTATGGAGAGGCTCCTACCAATAGCATTAACTTCTTGTGGAGTTGAGTAAACTTTTTCAAGATCTTTGCTTCCCATGTTGTCCAAAGCTGACTTAAAGGTTATAGAAAAGAACATCCTTGTACTCCTATGAAAACTTGAGAAGCTTTTCCCTCTGCTTTTTTTGATGTTACAGAACATTTACTTGTTCACTTAGTTGAAGAGGCAATGACAAATAGACTTATGTAATATAGATGGATATACCATTTTGAAAGGTTCTTGCACATGTTAAAGCAAAAGGTTAAAAACAAAGCTAATATGGAAGGTTCTATATGCGAGGCATATATTCTTCAAGAAACTTCAACTTTTTGCTCGTACTACTTCGAGTCTCATGTCTATTCACGAACTAGAAGAGTGCCTCAGAATGATGATGATGGAAAAAGTTCATTCGGTGAACCTCTCTCAAGCTTCAACTATCTCGCTTACCTTTATAGAACCATGGCTGATCGTTATCTTATAGATGAGGAACTATCAGCTACAACACTTTATGTGTTTCTAAATTGTCCAGAAGATAAACCTTATCAGAAGTAAGTTATAACTTTAGAACTTCATCTTTTCAAATAATAATAAACGATGACGATGTCTTAATAAAAAATTTTCTTGTTGTAGCGTGTACAAAGAGTTGCTACCCTTAACATACTATGATCTATCCAGCGATGAGGTTGACAAACACATTTATAATGGATTTTCTCAATGGTTTATTTAGTAAGTTACTTTAATAGTCTTTGATATGTTGTAAACACTCGATTTTGTCAGGGTGTCCCTTGAAATTTTGTGTTTAATAACATTCTCTAAAAATAAAAAATGAATAAAATAAATAGTAATAATAATAAAAACACATAAAAAAATTTAATTAATAAATAAATAGGAAAAATGGGAATCACAAAATATATGATAACAATTAAAAAAAAGTTATTATTAAAAATAAAAAAGAAGAAGAGTTAAAAAAAAAAAGTATCCAGCCTACTTCATGTTAGCCCAGCCCATCATTGACCTGGATCCATACCCAACCCGGTTACCTCTGAAACCCTGATCCCCCCAAATCTCGTCCCTTTCACCCCAGTCCTCTTTCTTCTCTCGACAACGTTTCCTTCTAAGCCATGCTGGTCCCCCCATTCTTTTCCCTAAACTCCCGCACCTCTACAAGCAGAGATCGCCTCTGCCCCTCCACGCCACGCCCTTTTCCCCTCTATTTCTAGCACCATATCTCTACAATCTCCTATCTGCTCATCTCAGTCCCTTTAATTCCAGTACCCGTGATGGCCCTTGTTCCTTTTTGGTCTCCCATCTACGCCGCGCCCTACGTTGCTGCTCTAACCTCCATCTATCTCCCCCACGTCTCTGTAGTAAGGCGCCTTGCCCCTCTGCTGTTCTGCACTGCCTGCGGCTGGTAACCTCCATATGCGACCATCAGCGTACTGTACGCTGCCATCTAAGGGGCCACTGCACCTCCATCTCATAAAAAGCCCGTCATCGGCTATAAGAGGCATCGAGGAGGGGAGAAGAAAAAAAACAGAGGTGGACATCGAAGAAAAAGGGGACTACAGAGCAGGGAGGATTTGATTTTTTTTTTGGGGGAAGTCAATCTCATTGGGCGAATTCTGGTGAGTTTAATTTGGATTCTGAAAAAAAAAAATTGGCATAATGGTAGTTTGAAGTTTAGGAAGGGTTCGTGTCATCTTTAGAAAAAAAAAGAACTTCACTTTCATTCCTTTAATGTTCTTGATAGGATGAAATTCTCTGATGCATATTTATGTTATTCTCTGTTGGTCAAAATCCATTTGTTGTGATTATTTTGTGGAATGGGTCTTCAATTGCGGGTTATGAATTATGTTAATTGGGATTTAATTAGGCTTGGAGATGAGATGGTATTCTATTTTCACTTCATTTTTGGTTTCATTGATCCGACCCTGGACTTAGTTAGGATGTAAAATGATGTCGATTTTCTTTCTCTTCTCTCCTCTGTGTCAAAATCGGGATTGTCATTACATTATTTTTGCTTGAGCTTCATTTCTGTTATGACATTTTTCCGTGAATCAGGGGAAATTGGCTTTGTAGCTTGACTTAGTGGTTCAAATTTAAGTTCATTATGGATAACACTGATTTACTGATTAATCTTGGATGGGGTTGCGTTTTATTCAAACGTAGTACTACTAATGTGGATTTGGTTCGTCATGGTTATTTAGAAACCTTAAGTGCCCCTTAACTGCTGGTTAATTATGCCGAGAGTTGTTATCTGCACTAGTTTGATATTACAATCATATTGATTTGGGTTTGGTGAGAGATAAACCTACTTTTGTGATGACAAAGCAACTCTGATATACCTCTGAAGAACCTATGATTTCAAATAGGTCTTCATGTTTTAATAGCTTTTGATTTACACTTTGGGGATTTGCCAATTAAATGTTATTGTGATTCTGGTTTAGTTCATTATTTCAAACCTATTGCTTTCTTTCCAAATGATATTAGTCTGAGTTTGAGATTTGAGAATATTTTTTTGGAGCTAGGTTGGGATTTTTTTGAAATGAAAAGCTTTTGAGCCTATATTTGAGATGTGTTTTTACACTGAGTGGAACATTTTCTCTGTAAATTCAAAGCATTTTGCATGGCCAAGATGGTATTGCTAGGGAGACTAACGGGTAGGTGCAAAATTAAATTCATATTTTGATATTAACCTAATAGGTAGTGGCAAGTATGAGTTTTAATTTGAGTCAATTAATACTGATTGGCTTCTCATTCTCCTTGACTTAAATTAAGCTTCACATATACGTCATGTTTAGGGGTTAGGTAATCCAAGTCTTGACTATATATTTGGGTTTTATCTCCTATAAGTCAAATTTCCAGTAGGGGTTTCGAAAGCCCAATTAAGTCAATGAAGGGTTTCAAGGGCCTAATAAAATGTAAGGCTTCAAGGGTTTAAGTGAATTACTTTCAAAAAAGGGGGTCCAAGGCCCAATACTCTAAAAATGGCTCTAATGGCCTTATTAGATATTATCAAGACAAAAGTCAAAATCCAATTGACTCTAGATTTTGAAAATATGATTAAAAAATAATAATAAAACCTAGTGTTCTTAGAAATTGCATTTCGGTCCCATTACTCTCATAATTGTGTTTTGGCCCACATTATTTACATAAAGTATATTTTAGCCTAACTATTTATATAGATTGCAATTTAGCCTCACTATTTGTATGAATTACATCTTGGCCCTACTATTTGTATGAATTGCATTTTGATCCCACTACTTGCTTAGGTTGCGTTCTTGCATTTTGATCCCATTTAGTGGAGTTATATAATTTCCAAATGTCCTAATTTCCATGGACTTTTAGTGGAATTTTATTTTCCCAAGGTCCCATATTCTTGAGCATTTAGTGGAGGCATATTTTTCCCAATGGTCTAATCCTCTATCCAGGCTTTATGTGGAATTTTATATCCCCTTAATGTCCTAACATTCTCAGATCTGAGATCATATATCTCATCTAATCAATTTATTCAAAAATTCTAAACTACATTGACCTTGATCCCTTTCAGGGTACGTAGGCACTTACTTGGTAAGGCAGGTCTAGTTATTTCTTTCTCCATCTTTGTCCATTATTATGTTATTAATAAAAAAGGGTAATTGAAATACATTAAATTTTTAAGCACAAATAATTTAGGGTAACCACCCTTAGGGGTGGATGTTGTGGGGTGCCTAACACCTTCCTCACTTGTAATTAGACTCCCGAACCCTTCCTCTGGTTCTGAGGGCCAGTTTTCCTTTCTTTTTTTTAGGATCCCAATTATCCTTCTAATTAATTGGTAGCGACTTTCATTTTCTATGTGTTTTCCCTTACGCGCCCAAAGTCGTAAAATGATGGCTTTTCATCGGCCGTCACGTTGTGACAATTTGGCGACTAGGATTGTTAGAGAGTCAAGCCTATCATAAGTTGTTTGTGCTTTGTATGAGTTTTAATGTATTATTACCCCATCTATTTTCTTTATTTTTTAATTATTTACTGCAACTTACAAATGGCTGCTTTGGATGCTATACCTATGTTTTTTTCACTGCCACTCTAAATGTGCGTGTTTAATTGCTTTTCATATGGCATGAATTGTTGGAACCTTAGGATAGATGATAATAAGTGCAATACCTGTTCACACCTTAGTATAGATGACAAATAACTACTTTATTATGTTCATTTTTGGGTTTCCTTTGGGTAAATATTAGGACCAAGGTTTGCATGCTCATCACACACTGTGCACCATACATGTTCTTGGCACACACTTATTGGGCCCTATTCCTGGGTCTATGTGAACCCTAGGAGAGAAATGAAGGTGGCATCGTGATGCCTAGTGGGATTTCCCCTAGGTATTCATGAAAGCCTTTGCTCGAATTGCTAACTCACTTACTTGGTTAGTTCATGTGGAGGCTTTGTCCAACCATGCAATCAAACTAGGGAGTCAAGATCCATACTATTCTAGTGTGAGCAATCTGTTCTAAGAAACCATTCTTGTAAGGATCATAAATCTACCCAAATCTTGCACTATTATGGCCTT
This sequence comes from Ceratonia siliqua, assembly GCA_034509205.1. NCBI lineage: Eukaryota > Viridiplantae > Streptophyta > Magnoliopsida > Fabales > Fabaceae > Ceratonia > Ceratonia siliqua. The sequence goes on along the minus strand of JASKGM010031015.1, from coordinate 31,748 downwards.
AGAATAACTTTATAGGTAGAACTAAACCTAATTAAGATAATAAAGAGCATACTCTCCTACCCTTAAACCTTGCATTTGGCATCAGCATGTATAAAATTATTTTACATCGCCTCATATTTCTTTACCATTATAAGGTTGGCATTAAAATTTTGAATGCAAAAGACAAAGATTGGCATTAAAATGAGTCAGACTAAGAAGAGAATGGGCGTATTAGTACAAATGGCGGTCTTGGATAAAATAAAGATCGTTGAGAGGTCATTACCTCGGATGTTCCAAGAATCAATAAAGAATAAACATGGGAAAATTCTAAATTTGATCAACATACCAGTTCAGTCTTCAGCCCTTGTTGCTTTGTAAAAATTCTGGGACCCGTCACTTAGGAGCTTCGCATTGCCTCAAGCCCATCTCACCCCAACCATAGAAGAATACGACACCGTGTCACAATCCATCAAAGTCTTCTTTTACTCGGGTAGTACCATATCAGATAAATCAATAGCAAGCCTTTTGAACAAAGATGCTGCCGAGGTTCAGTCAAAAATGGCTAAAAGGGGACAGACAGAGGGGTTGCCTCAAGCATACCTTGAAAAGTATCTGGAAGAATTGGTCAAAGAAAAACAGTGGGCCTTGGTGGCGGAAATACTATCAATAATGATATATAGGCTGGTATTATTCCCTTTAGCGGTTAGTTTTATGGGAAGAGGCACCATCAGCGTTTATTATACTGTGAAGCATTATGGGATTAGTCCAATACTCACTATACTGGCGGAGTCCTTCCTTACCCTCAATTTCTCTAAAGAACACCAAGGAGGGAAGCTCAAATGCTGTCTACCCATTTGGATGGTCTTTCATCTTTTAGGGAAACTTTCAAATTCAAGAATGCCAAATTTGAGACCGTTTGATTTCTTCACCGCATTAAGGATAGGAGATTGGAACGCCATTGACTTGGAGCAGTTGCTACGCAACACCCAAAATGAGGAAATCCTGTGGAAACTACCATGGTGGAATGGAGAGGAAATAATATATAGCTATGGTAGTTTTCCTTTTGTACTTCTAATGGTCGTCACAGGTTGCATGTCTTACTCCCCGACAGTGGCACTCAAACAACTGGCTTTCCTGCAGAAATTGCTATCCAGGGTGATAACGGAAGGGTTTTCTTTTTATTATGATCAAGAGGAAAACAAGACCCTAATTATAAAAATCAGGCACGCTTGGGATGACAAAAGGATTATGGGTAAGGCGGAGTTGGGGAAAAGGATAGCAGGGGCTACCAAAGAGTACTATGAATGGGTAGACCAAAAGCAAAAGGACCTTCCACCTACACAACAGCTACCGGTTACCTCCGAGCAACAACAAAAGCTCGAAGTTAAAGTGAAAACCTTGGAAGCGAGTATGGCGATGATTAAAGAAGAAAATTCAAGCTTAATCTGAGTAAATGAGATTCTGAATCAACGGGTAAAAGAGTTAGAAAGAGAAATCCGAATAGGCAAAGGAAGCCTCCGAACACATCAAGAACTATGGATATGGGATTTGGAGCAAGCCAGGAAAAATGCTAAGCATATAGAAAGCAATTAGATCCGAAACAGGAAAAGGTTAAAGTAAGCCAATAACTTATTGGCGCAGGAGCAATCCACCAATACCCTTCTGTGGAAAACTCTGGCGGGTGCAAGAGCAGAGATAGCCTGCCTAAATAACATGAACCAAATTGTTCTTAACATGATTGAGTTGGTATCGATAGATCTCATGGCATACTTTAATGAAAAAGATCATTTGGAGGCGGAATGGAGTAATTATTATCATATGCTCTATGATAAAGCCACCGGGCTCCTAGACACTTACGAAGAAATGCGAAGAGAAGTGCAAGATAAACTGTCAGAATTTAATGAAAGGTTTCATTGGGCAGAGGTGACGGTAGTATCGGGATCATCTCCTGATTTAGTGGCTTTCTTAGGCTTGTGTAAAGAGCTTATTTGTTGTTTTGCTAAATGTGTCTGAATCATGAATATTGTAGTTATTGATACTTAATCAAGAATATGAATTACCCACTATGTTAAATGCTTTGCTCTCACAATTCCCTAAGCAGTGCAAACAAAGATGCGACAAGGTGACACCTAAGTGATGCTTTAAAACTTCCCTAGGTGTTCACTAATTATGTTTACTTTTCTAAAGTATCGTACTTTCAAAGGAATATACGACTCAAATTTCTCTTAAAAACGATATGCACGTGACATGGATCGTTATATATCGTATACTATGTTTTCCGTTGTAGGGTATTGAGCCCTTAATAGGAACATGATTGTGGACAAATTTTTAATGCCAATCTTTGCCATAAAATGCGATATGAACATAAAAAAAGGCCAAGCCTTAATGGTAATAAAAATTTTAACTAAACATTGACAATGCACATTGTTTTAATTCTCAAGGAAGATAACCATCATTTCATCATTGCACCTCTAAGGAAAGGTCCAACCAAGCGCTTCCAATCTGTTTGCCAAATTTGTACTAGGTCAGTTGCCATGTCGATCGAGATTCTAATGCTGAAAATGTCCAAAGACTAGAGGACCGCATTGATTAGTTGCAAGATCAAATGGCCAAATTCATGGACTTTATCACGGAAAATATGAGGAGCAAGGAAACTCCCCCACCACAACAAGAAACCTTCCATGTTGGTCAGGCGTCAAGGACACTAGGGATAGCTAACAACATCCCATAGCCATCGCCAGTAGCTATGTTTCCTCAAAGCGAGGAGAATGCGGCTCCGTATGGCACCTTCGGGTCCGATCAAATGCCCATTGCTCCTCCTGCAAAGGATGGAGAAACTGGGAGGGAAAGAAGAGTCTTCAAGCAAGTCTATAGCCTAGAAGAAAATTTGTGTGCTATGCAGGGAATTGGGGCATTTGGGGTTATCAGCATTAAGGAATTACGGTTGACCCCCAATGTCACCATTCCAAAAGATTTTAAGGTACCCGAATTTGAGAAATACGATGGGAATACCAATCCCCAGTATCATTTAAGGTTATACTGCACTGAAATGGTGGTCGCTGGGGATGATGAAAAGCTGCTATTAAATTTCTTTCACAAGAGCTTAATAGGAGCCGCTTTACATTGGTACATGATGCTAGGCCACTCTAGAATCAATAGTTGCGAGGATCTAACCGATGCATTTCTTAAACAATATTGGTTTAACCTGGATACGGCCCTAACTAGGGAGCAACTCCAGGTCATGCAAAAGCAGGAAATGGAGACTTTCAAAGAGTATGCACAAAGATGGAGGAAGCTGGCATCTGAGGTCCAACCCCTAATGGCAAATTCTGAAACTTGTTCTCATTTTTTGGGGACGTTGGGGCCTCCATATGTGGGGCTTATGGCAGGGAGCGCCTTTAATGACTTCTTAGACCTCATTAAGGCATGTGAGAGAATAGAAGTGTTGATCCGAAATAGAAAAATCCAAGTAGGAAATGATGAGCCCAACGGGTCGAATCATAAAAAGAACTTCACACAAAAGAAGAAATAGCATGAGGTTGGTTACGTACAAGACAACCACCAAGATTACCAAAATGATTCTCATCCTTACTACCAGAATAGAAGGCAAGGATACCAATCCAATTATAACCAAAGGCAGACAAATATGCAAGGACAGAACAATTTCCAAAATAAGAAGAATCAGAATTCAGAGCCATTCCCAGACTTCCCAATGTCTAACACAGATTTATATAAGAAGCTGTTTGATGGGTGATTCATCAGCCCAGTACTCACTAAACTAATTCAACCTCCTTACCCGGTGTGGTACAAAGCGAACGAACAGTGTATATACCACTATGGTGTGTCAAGGCACTCAATAGAAAACTGTCAAACCTTTCAAAGACAAGTTATGAAATTAATTAAAATCGGGGCCTTAAAGATGAATTACATAAACCCTAACATCAACACCAACCCTCTTCCCAACCATCAAGATAACAATCAAGTTGGCATTATTTTATAAGGACGGGGTTCTATAAGAAAAAACTCAGAGATAAAAATGACCAAGCTTCAAATCTTTGAGAATCTAAGTTCATCAGGGTTTTATGTGAGTAAACCTGGAAAGATATATTCAAATGAAGAATATCTTGACCAAAGTACTCATTGTGTCTATCATTAATTAGTTCATGGGCATGATATAGAACACTGCAAGGCGTTCCAGCACGCCTTATAAAGATGGATCACCTTGGGAGTTGTATAATTCTCAAGAAAGGGGCAAACACCAGAGGTTGCAGTGATCAGTGGAGAAGAGTTTTTCCCCAAACCTATGACTCTTACAGCAAGACAAACACCCCCTGTAAACACTCTACCAATGCCAGTTATAATAATCAGTACACTGGCCCCATTCCCTTATGCCAGTGCTAAAGCGATCCCTTGGGTATACAACCCAACAGTGACCATTCAAAACCCTATAACCATTACGAAGTTACCTCTTGATCAAGATGACACTAGTGCAAACAACTTAGTTGTAGGAAACGTAACCCAGAGCGGTAGAGTATACGCCCTCGAAAATTTGAAAATAAAAAACAAAGGCAAAGAAGTGATAGTGGAGCTCGCACCAGAACCAAACCTCAATAAAGAGGACGAGTTCCTTAAAATAATGAAGCAAAGTGAGTATGACATCATAGAGCAGCTTGAAAAGATGCCAGCTGAAATTTCTTTCCTATCATTAATTCTCAATTTAGAAGCTCATAGAAAAGCATTACAGAAAGTGCTAAATCAAGTCTACAATGCTCCCTCTATCACCCCAGAGAAATTTGAAGACTTGATAAATTATGTGAAGGTATCCAATATGATTGCCTTCTCAGAAGAAGATCTAACTGCATCAGGAAGCAATCATAATCTGCAATGTGAGGGATGTATTGTCTCAAATGTGATAGTCAATAATGGTTCGTCCTTGAATGTATTACCATACTCAACTCTACTCCAATTGCTTATCAATATAGGGAACATGCAGACAAGTGACCTTGTGGTGTGAGTGTTCGATGGCACAAGAAGAGAAGTTAAGGGTTACATCACTCTGAAGCTAAAAATCGGTCCAAGTACCTTCCAGGCAGTATGCCAGGTCATGGACATCGAGCCTTCGTATACGCTGTTATTGGGAAGACCTTGGATCCATGTAGTAGGAGCTATGCCTTCTTCATAGCACCAAAGGGTCAAATTCATCGAAGAAAGGAAGGTCATAACTGTTTGGAGTGAGGAAGAGATGTTAGTCTCAAAACCGTCATTAATCCCTTACGTCGAAGCCATTGACTAGGACTTGGGAAATTCTTTTCAAGCTTTGGAGATCTCTGAGAAGATAGCTACAGGTAAGCAGGTTGTCAGACCCAAAAATATAGTGGGAGAGATCATGGCCAAAAAATGAATATCAGCAGGGAAAGAGCTTAAGCTGAAACCTGCAAGGCATTCCTGCACCCATCGAAGTTGTCGAGAATCTTAGCTGCCAGGGATTGGGATATGAATTTAGGCAAAAAAGGAAGAACAATAGGGCATTCCCCATATACCCAATACTTTTACATCAGCATATCATGTCACGCAGCTGGATAGGGAGGTGAACACCCTAGACAATGGAAAAGGTCCCGGAAGTCAGATCAAGCCAGACCATGAGGGCTGGCCACTTGACAATTGGGATGCAAGGCCAATCCCAAATATATGCACTTTAGAGTAATATTTAGTTTTGAAAAAAAGAGAGAGTAATTTTCAGTTCACTTGACTGATGTCCAAGGTCATGTAGAGCATTACTTAAATGTCAGACTTAAATTATTCAAAGAAATAAAATATCTAGTTCATTTCATTACATCTCTTGTTCCATGTTTATTTCCTGTCCTGTCAGCATTTTAATTTATTTTCATTATCATGATTCAGGAAATTTGTTTCCTCCTAAAAGCCTCGTCTTTACGAAATTACTCAACGTCCATTAATTGATTCTCATGTCAAAATCGATATGTATGATTGCGATGAAGAGGATAATGAAATAGTGGAAAGATTTGCCAAGATAATTGAATCGTCCGAAAGAAGAATGGGGCCCCATAACGAGGAGATCATAATAATAAATCTGGGAACAGAAGAAGACAAGAAAGAACTCAAGCTTGTGAATAACCCAAAAAGTGAACAAATGGTTACACTTCTCAAAGAATTCATGGCATGGTCTTACCAGGACATGCCAGGTCTGAACCCTCAAATAGCAACACATAAAATTCTGTTAAACCCTAATTACACTCATACGAGGCAAAATTAAGGAGAATGAGGCTGGAGCTGTCCTTAAAAATTAAGGAAGAAGTGGTAAAGTAGATTGAAGCTGGTTTCATTGAAGTAACTCAATACCCAGAGTAGGTAGCGAATATAGTGCCTGTCCCCAAGAAAGATGGGAAAGTGAGGATGTGTGTTGACTACAGAAAATTAAACGAAGCAAGCCTTAAGGACGATTTTCCCTTGCCTCACATTGATGTGCTAGTGGATAACAAGGCTGTTAACCTTAGATACTCGTTCATGGATGGGTATTTAGGGTATAATCAGATTCGTATGGATGAGGCAGACAAAGAGAAGATAACTTTTGTCACTCAATGGGGAATGTACTACTATAGAGTAATGCCATTTGGGCTAAAAAATGTAGGAGCTACTTATCAAAGAGCCATGGTGGCTTTATTCCATGATCTGATACATAAAGAAATAGAGGTGTACGTAGACGACATAGTGGCCAAATCTAAGGGTGAGGAAAGTCACGTAGCGGTGCTAAGGAGATTGTTTGAACAATTGAGAAAGTATAAACTTCGTTTAAATCCCAATAAATGCACATTTGGGGCTTCATCCGTGAAATTACTAGGTTTCATTGTGAGCCAACAAGGAATCCAGATTGACCCTGATAAAATCAAGGCTATTCAAGATATGCCATCACCATGAACAGAGAAGGATGTTAGGAGCTTCCTCGGAAGGCTCAATTATATATCTAGGTTCATTGCCAATTTGACTCGTACTTGTGAACCAATGTTCAAATTGTTGATGAAGCATAACCTTGGAGAATGGAACGAGGAATGCTAATAAGCTTTTGACAAAGTAAAATCTTACCTATAAAATCCACCATTTTTAGTGCCACCCACTCCTGGTAGACCCTTACTGTTGTATCTCTCTGTTCTCCCAACATCAATAGGGGCGATGCTTGCTCAACACAAGGAAAACAGAAGAAAGAAAATGGCAATTTACTACTTGAGTAAGAAGTTCAACGAGTATGAAAGTCGGTATAGTTCAATCGAAAGGACATGTTGCGCTCTCGTTTGGACAGCTAAGAGGCTCCATCAGTATATGACCTATTATACTATCTTGTTGGTTTCCAGAATTTACTTGTTGAAATATGTCTTTGAAAGACCTCACTTATCGGGAAGAGTCAGCAAGTGGCAAGCTATATTGTCAGGGTATGATATCAAGTACATTACAGCCAAGGCGATAAAAGGAAGTGTCATTGCAGATCATTTAGCAGATAACCCGGTAAGCGAGCATCATTTGGTGGATTCTGAATTCCCAGACGAGGACATTCTAAATGCTGAAGAGTCTGATGAAGAGGGATTTTGGAAAATGTACTTTGATGGGGTAGCAAATATACATGGAAATAGTCTTGGAGCTATTATCATTTCCTCGAAAGGAAAGCAGTTCTCGATCGCCATAAAACTGGATTTTGACTGCACAAACAATATCACTGAATATGAAGCCTACGTTAATGGACTAGAAGAAGCTCTAGCCATGAACATAAGGAAGCTAGAAGTATTTGGTGATTCTGCCTTCATTATCTACCAAGTTAAGGGAGAATGGAAAACTCAGGATTCGAAATTAGTGCCGTATCAGAAATATTTGTCTGAATTAGTTAAAGAGTTCAAAGAAATCTCCTTCACGCACATGACCAGGGATAAAAACCAATTTTTCGATGCACTGGCAACATTGGCCGCTATGATCAAGTTGGACCAAGGAAGTAAAGTCCTACCCATTAATGTCAGGTCCAGTAACAATCCAGCATATTGCCTTAATATCGAACAAAGTGAGAAATAGCTGTGGTACATAGGCATTAAATGTTATATTCAGACTCAGCAGTATCCCAAGGTTATAGATGAGAATGATAAGAAAACCATTAGATGATTGGCTGACAATTTCCTTCTAATTAGAGAAATCTTATATAAAAGAGGATACGATGGAATGTTACACCGATGTGTGAACGATAGAGAAGCACAAAAAATCATGGAAGAAATACATGAAGGTACTTGTACAACTCATGCTAATGGACACATGATGACCTATCAGATTTTAAGGTGTGGTTACTATTGGACCACTATGGAAAAAGATTGCATCAATTACTATCAGAAATGCCACAAGTGTCAAGTTTATGCGAATCGGATTAGTGCTCCACCATTTCCGCTGCATAACTTGATGGTCCCATGGCCATTCTCTATGTGGGGTTTAGATGTGATCAGACCCATCAATCCTAAAGGCGTCCAGCAGGCATCACTTCATCTTAGTGGCTATCGATTATTTCACTAAATGGGTCGAGGCAGCATCGTATGTCATGATCACTTAGAAAGTGTTTATGAAATTTATCAAACTTAATATCATATGTCGGTATGGAGTTCCAGAGAGAATAATCACCAACAATGCACCTAATCTAAATGGCTTCGAAGTCAAAAAGCAGTGTGAGCAATTCAAAATCAGGCACCACAACTCAGCGCCATACAGGCCACAAATGAATGGGGCAGTAGAAGCAACCAACAAGAACCTTAAGAAAATATTGGGGAAAATGATAGTCAACTATAAGGACTGGCATGAAAATTTGCCATATGCACTCTATGCATATGATACTTGCATGAGATCGTCAACTAGGGCAACATCGTATTCGTTGGTATACGGGATGGAGGTGATGACGCCTATTGAAGTAGAAATCCCATCTTTAAGGGTACTTATGGAAGCACAGCTTGAAGAAGCCAAGTGGGCTAAGACTCGATATGCGCAGTTAAATCTAATCGAGGAAAAACGATTGCTTGCCATATACCACGGACAGTTATACCAAAAGAGGATGGCTCGAGCTTTCAACAAAAAAGTATGACCACGAGAATTCCAAACCGGGGATTTAGTACTTCAAGAAATACTCCCTATCAGGAAGATGCCAGGGGAAAATGGGCTCCTGCATATGAAGGACCATACATCGTCAAGCAAGCTTTTTCAGATGGAGCCTTAATCCTCACTGACATAGACAGACAAGAATTGGCCAGGCCAATCAATTCTGATGCAGTTAAACGTTATTATGCCTAAAAGAATTATCAAAGAAAAATGTCGCTAGGTTGAAAACCTGAAAAGGCAGCCGAGGCAAAAATTAGGCACCAAAAAAAAAACCCCTAAGTCGAAAACCCGAAAGGGCGGCTTAAGTGGTAGATGTGATTTTTGAATGAATGAGAGCCCATGAATCAAAACTGGGGCAATCTTGAAGAATGTTCGTGGGCATTAGCACCACTTCCTTCAAAGAAATCGGAAAATACATATTGGTTTCAATTTGAGAATCGAGAGTTTATAGACATTGAGGAATCGAGTGGAGACAAAATTCCTTTGTCTTTTATTTTCTCGTTTATGTAAAAGCTTCAGTACATTCAATACTTATGATTACATTCTGTTTAAATACTCCCTTTCTGTTGTTTAGACATTTGGTCATCAATGACAGAAGAATTTGTATTCAGGACCTTTTGATTGACGCGCTTTATGCAAATAAAAGAAATTATGTTCATTGACCTCTATCTTAATTCTTTTCTTCTTTGGATAATATTTGAATTTCAATACTTAAACTACATATTACTCTAGAGTACTTTGCTGTGATCGGTTGCACCCTGCGAAAATAGTGGGGGCCCTTTGGGTTAGTTTAGTTTGACCTCAAAGCTTTATCCAAATGGATAGATTCTGAGTATGAAATAATAATGCTCAAACATTGGGAATAAATGCTTCTAACTAGCTCGACGGAATTTCATAGAAATATAAGAGAATGACAGAAAGGGAATACGCTTGGCAGGTCTTTCTTAGGATTACAGTGCATGTTTTGAAAGTTTTGTTTCAGGGAGATGACTCCACCTCCATACTATCTTTATTGCATTAGCATCATAGTTATTAGACATCTTTTAACCTAAACGTGGCATAAACAGCTCGTGTTTGCACCTTACCATAGTTCTGAATGATACTTAGTTTCTTTATTACTGGTATTGACACTACCAATTTATTGTGTACATCCATTCCACTGTACCAATTTCTTTCTATTTACTGTGTACATCAATTTTTTCGTACCAGTTCCTTCCAATTTATTGGGTATGTCAATTCTTCCGTACAAGTTCCCTTCATTTCATTGTGTACGCAATTCTTCCATACCAGTTCTTTCTAATTTACTGGGTACGTCGATTCTTCCGTACCAGTTCCTTTCGATTTACTGTGTACATGATTCCTTCGTACTAGTTCCTTCCAATTTACTGTGTACATCAATTCTTTCGTACTAGTTCCTTTCACTTTACTATGAACGTGATTCTTCTATACCAGTTCCTTCCAATTTACTGTGTACATTGATTCTTTCATACCAGTTCCTTCCGATTTACTGTGTACCCGATTTGTCCATACTAATTCCTTCTAATTTACTATGTACGTCGATTCTTCCATACCAGGTCCTTTCACTTTACTGTGTGCGCGAATCTTCTGTACCAGTTCCTTTCACTTTACTGTGTGCACAATTCTTCCATACCAGTTCATTTCAATTTATAGTGTATGCAATTCTTCTGTACTAGTTCCTTTCAATTTACTGCGTATGTGGACTCTTCCGCACCGATTCCTCTCAGTTTTCTAGGTTATTTAGTTTGGTGGTAATATTTCGCACCAAATTAATAACTTCCTGATCCACAATTCTCCATAGCTTCAATCGAGGTATCCTTTGCCATTTTCACGTACTCCTGGACAAAATATGTGTTTTGTCTTTACTCGTTCTTTCTAGGAAATCTAAAAAATTACTGATCATTAATCTTTTCCATCAAGGAACAAGTAAAGAGGGGTAACTGTAAACACTCAATTTTGTCCAGGTGTCCCTTGAAATTTTGTGTTTAATAACATTATTTAAAAATAAAAAAAATAAATAGTAATAATAATAAAAAAAATAAAAAACACATAAACAAATTTAATTAATAAATAAATAGGAAATATGGGAATCACAAAATATATGATAACAATTAAAAAAAGTTATTATTAAAAAGAAAAAAAAGAAGAAGAGTTAAAAAAAAAAAAGCCAAATGAACAAAACCAAAAAAAAAAAAAAAAGTATCCAGCCCACTTCATGTCAGCCTAGCCCACTATTGACCCGGATCCATACCCAACCCAGTTATCTCTGAAACCCTGATCCCCCTAAATCCAGTCCCTTTCACCCCAGTCCTTTTTCTTCTCTCGACCATGGTTCCTTCTGAGCCACGCTGGTCACCCCTTTCTTTTCCCTAAACTCCCGTACCTCTACAAGTAGAGATCGCCTCTGCCCCTCCATTCCATGCCCCTTTCTCCTCTATTTCTAGCACCATATCCCTACAATCTCCTATCTGCCCATCTCGGTCCCTCTAATTCCGGTACCCGCAATGGCCATTGTTCCTTTTTGGTCTCCCATCTATGCTGCTCTATGCCACGCCTTATGCTTCTGCTCTGACATCCATCTATCTCCCACATGTCTCTGTAGTAAGGCGCCTTGCCCCTCTGCTGTTCTGTACTGCTCGCGGCTAGTAACCTCCATGCGCAATCATTAGCACATTGCACGCTGCCATCTAAGGGGTCACTTCACCTCCATCTCAGAAAAAGCCCGTCATCGGCTATAAGAGGCATCGAGGAGGGGAGAAGAAAAAAAATAGAGGTGGACATCAAAGAAAAAAGGGGACTACAGAGCAGGGAGGATTTGATTTTTTTTTGGGAAGTTAATCTCATTGGGCAAATTCTGGTGAGTTTGATTTGGATTTTGAAAAAAAAAAAGGAATTGGCATTATGGTAGTTTGAAGTTTAGGAAGGGTTTGTGTTATCTGTGAAAAAAAAAAAAAGAACTTCACTTTCATTCCTTTAATGTTCTTGATAGGATGAAATTCTCTGATGCATATTTATGTTATTCTCTGTTGGTCAAAATCCATTTGCTGTGATTATTTTGTGGAATTGGTCTTCAATTGCCGGTTGGTGCCCGTGATGGCCCTTGTTCCTTTTTGGTCTCCCATCTACGCTGCTCTACGCCATGCCCTATGCTGCTGCTCTGACCTCCATCTATCTCCCCCACGTCTTTGTATCAAGGCGCCTTGCCCCTTTGTTGTTCTGCACTGCCTGCGGCTGGTAACGTCCATGCGTGACCATTAGCGCACTGCACACTGCCATCTAAGGGGCCACTTCACCTCCATCTCAGAAAAAGCCCGTCATCGGCTATAAGAGGCATCGAGGAGGGGAGAAGAAAAAAAACAGAGGTGGACATCAAAGAAAAAAAGGGACTACAGAGCAGGGAGGATTTGATTTTTTTTGGGGGTAGTCAATCTCATTGGGCGAATTCTAATGAGTTTGATTTGGATTCTGAAAAAAAAAAAAAGAACTTCACTTTCATTCCTTTAATGTTCTTGATAGGATGAAATTCTCTAATGCATATTTATGTTATTCTCTATTGGTCAAAATCCATTTGCTGTGATTATTTTGTGGAATGGGTCTTCAATTGCCGGTTATGAATTATGTTAACTGGGATTTAATTAGGCTTGGAGATGGGATGATATTATATTTTCACTTCATTTTTGGTTTCATTAATCTGACCCTGGACTTAGTTAGGATGTAAAATGATGTCGATTTTCTTTCTCTTCTCTCCTCTATGTCAAAATCAAGATTGTCCTTACATTATTTTTGCTTGAGCTTCATTTCTGTTATGAAATTTTGCTGTGAATCAGGGGAAATTAGCTTTGTAGCTTGACTTAGTGGTTCAAATTTAAGTTCATTATGGATAACACTGATTAATCTTGGATGGGGTTGTGTTTTATTCAAACGTAGTACTGCTAATGTGGATTTTGTTCATCATGGTTATTTAGGAACCTTAAGTGCCCCTTAACTGCTAGTTAATTGTCCCGACAGTTGTTATCTGCACTAGTTTGATATTACAGTCATATTGATTTGGGTTTGGTGAGAGATAAACCTACTTTCATGATGACAAAGCAACTCTGATATACCTCTGAAGAACCTATGATTCCAAATAGGTCTTCATGTTTTTAGCAGTTTCTTGTTTACACTTTGGGGATTTGCCAATTAAATGTTATTGTGATTCTGGTTTAGTTCATTATTTCAAACCTATTGCTTTCTTTCCAAATGATATTGGTCTAAGTTTGAGATTTGAGAATATTTGTTTGGAGCTAGGTTGGGGTTGTTTTGAAATGAAAAGCTTTTGAGCCCATGTTTGAGATGTGTTTTTACACTGAGTGGCACATTTTCTCTGTAAATTCAAAGCTGTTTGCATGGCCAAGATGGTATTGATAGGGAGACTAATGGGTGGGTGCAAAATTAAATTCATATTTTGATATTAACCTAATAGGTAGTGGCAAGTATGAGTTTTAATTTGAGTCAATTAATACTGATTGGCTTCTCATTCCCCTTGACTCAAATTAAGCTTCACAAATATGTCATGTTTAGGGGTTAGGTAATCCAAGTCTTGACTGTATATTTGGCTTTTATCTTCTCCAAGTCAAATTTTCAATAAGGGTTTCAAAACCCAATTAAGTTAATGGTTTCGAGGGCCCAATAAAATGTAAGGCTTCAAGGGTTTAAGTGAATTACTTTCAAAAAAGGGGGCCTAATGCCCAATACTCCAAAAATGGCTCTAATGGCCTTATTAGATATTATCAAGATAAAAATCAAAATCCGATTGACTCTAGATTTTGAAAATATGATTAAAAAATAATAATAAAACATGGTGTTCTTAGAAATTGCATTTCGGTCCCGTTACTCTCATAAATTGTGTTTTGGCCCACATTATTTACATAAAGTATATTTTAGCCTCACTATTTACATAGATTGCAATTTAGCCTCACTATTTGCATGAATTGCATTTTGATCCCACTACTAGCTTAAGTTACGTTCTTGACCCCTATACTTCAAAAAAAATCCTATTTTGAACCCCAATACTTTCAATAATTTCATTCTCACCCCTATTCTTTTAGAAATTTTAGTTTTGTCACAAAATTGGGTAAATTAAAGTTTGATTAAAAATAATAAAATCACTATTTTCATTTTACCCATGAGGACTTTTAGTAAAAGTTTATCTCCAAAGTCCTAATCTTTGTGGCATTCAGTGGAGTCACACTCTCCTCAAGGTCCCGAAGTCATAAATTTCAGGGGCTTTCAGTGAAATTCTATTTTCCCAAAGTCCCAACCTTCTCAAGCATTTAGTGGAGATATATACTTTCCAAATGTCCTAATTTCCATGGACTTTCAATGGAATTTTATTTTCCCAAGGTCCCATATTCTCGAGCATTTAGTGGAGGCATACTCTTCCCAATGTTTTAATCCTATATACAGGCTTTATGTGGAATTTTATATTCCCCTAATGTCCTAACATTCTCAGATCTGAGCCCATATATCTCGTCTAATCAATTTATTCAAAAATTCTGAACTACGTTGACCTTAATCCCTTTCAGGTTACGTAGGCACTTACTTGGTAAGGCAGGTTTAGTTATTTCTTTCTCCATCTTTGTCCATTATTATTTTATTAATAAAAATGGATAACTGAAATACATTAAATTTTTAAGCATAAACAATCTAGGGTAACCACCCTTAGGGGTGGATGTTGTGGGGTACCTAACACCTTCCTCACTCGTAATTAGACTCCCAAACCCTTCATCTAGTTCCGAGGGCCAATTTTCCTTTCGTTTTTTTTAGGATCCCAATTATCCTTCTAATTAATTGGTGGCGACTCCCATTTTTGCTGTGTTTTCCCTTACGCACCCAAAGTCATAAAATGATGGCTTTTCACCGGCCGTCACGTTGTGACATATGTTATGTATTATTATTTATTTACGTCTATATAGTGACAAATTCTAAAATATGCGTAGGTGCTAAACCCTGCAAATAGGACTAATGATGACCTTTTAAGATCTTTAGCTTGGGGCCCAGCAAGGAAGGTGAACATATAGGGCCGAGTGAATATCAATGGATATAAGTTCCATATGAAAGCATGGTCTCATGGTAAAAAAACTAACATTAGTGGAGTTTGTCTTAAGGGTTCTGGTTATGATGAAGCTAAGTCATTCTGGTTATGATGAAGCTAAGTCATTATTTCATGGCATTTTAAAGGAAATTATTGTTGTGGAATATTCTGATTTGCCATTTAAACAATGAATACTCTTTAAATACAAATGATATGATCCTTCTTACTAGCAGAAGGAGATATCTGAAACTTGGATTTGTGGAGGTCAATTCAAGGTCTACATATAAGAGGGATGATCAATTCATCTTTGCTCAATAAGCGGAGGAAGTTGATTTTGTACCTTATCCCTAGACAACTACAAATTAGCAGGGTTGGTTACATGTGATTAAAACCAAGGGTAGACACATAATTGATGCCCTAGATGCCACTTTCCAAGATAGTTCTTAGCGTTCTCTGAGTTAATTCTTAATGATGATTGGAATCTTGGAGACTTGAGAGATGACACAGCTGCACCTACTTATGAGGAAGTGGGTATACCAGTCATTGAGGATTTTGTAACTGAAGTTGATGAAGATATAAAAGCAATTAGAGAATAAGATTAAGAAGAGGATTATAATAGTAGGAATGGGGAAACTAATGAAGATCCTCCTAGTGATTATGTATTAGAAGGTGATTAAAATTATACATATTCAATATATTTGTTTTTCAACTCTTATGTATTAAATATTGGTTAATCTTTTATTTTGATGATGATTGTGTTCAATTGTTTTATCCATAGGGCACTTTCTACCAAAGCAGAGGTGATGGAAATTTTGTCTTTGGAAAAACAACTTATTAGTTATCATAATGGTAATCTTAACTTGAATCTTAGAACTAAGTTTTCATCTTCTTAAGCCATGCTTTTGTTGAATATCCATTGAGATCTTTATTGACCCCATAATGTGTTTCTATATCAACTACTGCAGGTCTTATTTTATTGAACTGAGGTTATCTAGTCAGTTGTTGTTCATCCACCATCTCTTGAGCTCCTCTTACTGCTTTGTAGTTATAGTTGTGGATGCTTTAGTACCTCAAGAGCACATGCATGATACATATATTTTGGTCTGCCGTATAAATTTTTCACATATTAACATTACATTTAATGTAATTTGTGTACCTATAATATAGTGTTATCATTATTTGAATTTCATACGTATATTCTGGATTGTTGTTCTATTTTTTTTTTCTATTTTGTTGTTTAAGGTTTGCAGGTTAATGGATAAGCCTAAAAGTGAATTAAATATTTTCATGTGAAGGGAACATTGTGACGGAATTTCTCAGGGATTGAATTTGTGAGAACTCATAAGCACCATTTAATATATGCGATGCATTTTGATATATTAGACAATAATATTTCTCACAGATAGATTTGTCAAAAAGGCCATGACAATGTGTAACACACTATTTCACTTGAGTGGTGATAATTAGGTTTTTTGAAATTTGATATTCTCATGGACATATTCCATGATAAAGTCTGTAAGAAATTCTCATTGTCTTCCATCTCGAAGACTCCATTTTCACTTTACCTTTGTCTTCTATGTTCTGTTTTCCCTCTCTTGCTCAGTGCTGTTGCCACTCTCCTCAATGCCACCATTAACCCTCACCCAACGACATTGTCGACCCTCAGCCAATGGCATCGTAACCGTCGTGCAACCTCTATCTCTGTCTCTGGGTTATATTTTCATTGATTTTGTCACTGGTTTGGGGTTTTAATTAGGGGTTTGGTTTCACTATTTTGAGGTTCATTTTTAAGGGGTTTTGATTCTTTTTTTTTTACCTCTAGTTCTTGGTTAGGGTTTTAATTAGGGGTTTGGTTTCATTAAAGTCTTAGTTGGTGAATTCATTATAGTTATTATCCTCATACTCATAATTGAAACAAATTTTGGGTCATACGTAGTTTTTTATGAACTAACTATTCATGGTTCTATTTAGATTATATGTTAGTTTCTTAATTTAAAATTTTGATTGTGTCATTTTGATTAATTAGGGCTAGATAAGTTATTGAGTACTAAGGAGTTCATTGCTAATCATTCTTGTGGTAGATAGTTAATTCTTGTTAATGATTATTTGGTCATCTTGATGGTTGGGTTAGTATTGTTAAGTGCTTTGTCCCTCAGCATCCTGTGTTGTGCAAGGGTCCTCCCAGCTAAGTCCCTATATCTCACCCTCGAATCCCTTGCCTGGCACCAGATTCCTTGATAGGCACACGTGGATAGAGCCATATGGAAAAATGTAAGTACACTAGCCAATATGCTTGGTAATTATTTGTCTAACAATTCTAATACTCGTTCCCTATAACGAAGTTAAAATTTTTTGATTTAGCCAATGACACCATGAACAATATTGAGGCTATATACAAATCTCATTTTCATGGTGCTTGGAGTTGCTTCAAGCTAGTTCCCCAATATCTGAATAACCATTGGTTTAACCAATTTAAGATATTAATCAAACCTGCACAGTGCGCCTTAAATCAACTTTTTTCATGGTTACTATCTCTAACTAAATTATTTCCAATGCACATAAAGTATATTTGGAAACTTGAGTTTGATGTCGAGGTCCTTTGTAATTAGGTGACCAAGTGCACTAGCAGCTTGCAAGCATCATTATGTATCATCCGGACATGCAAGATGGAGGGCAATTGAATGGGCAAGCATATTAAGGAGCAGCTTTGGGAGACTTGGGGGACCTCAATGTTTAAGACTACCTTGGATTGAAACAAGATGAACCGGTTAAAGAATTTGGCTGACTCTTACCATTGAGGCGGATCCCGATCCATCACTAAGCATAACAGAAGGATGATTAGTTTTTATTAACTTACAACTTTGGTTAATTTTTTTATTACTTTTTTACTATTGTAATAGTTTCATTCTTTGTTTGTAAGAAAAGGAGTTGGGGAGGATTCCTGATGTCGTTGAGGTATTCCTTCATTTAGAGCACGGCAACTCTAAGGGCTGGGTGCATCTATGTGCTGAAAACACTTATGTAAGTTAATTTAATTAAATTTTATTCAACCCAAATATTATAGGTTTCCCTGTATTTATTTTTGAATTAACTTATAAATGATTATGATTTAATTAAAGCAGAAATCTTATAAGGAGTGTAGAACCCTGACCTAGGACACCATTTGTTCTTCTATCAACAACCCCCATATGTGGATAGATGTTATCGATGGGATGAACAAGAAGGGATGAATTTATGGGATGGGCTTTAAGGTCACCGTGGTCGAAACAACTTAATTAAGCTAGCCACCATGCGTAAACCAAAATCCCCAGCCTTCGTAAGATTTGGAGCAGGAGGTGATGAAGCTCAAACATATTATTAATTAGCAGCAATAGTGGATGAACTAGTAACAGGTGTGGATGGTGTAGGTAGTCCGTGGCATGTCTGACTCTGCTTCTATCCCTACCCATCCCCCTTCTCCTCCCCATTCCCTAGATCTTGTTGATCCCACTGACGATGATTGTGAGTTAGATGGTGATCATGATTGTTGATGTATTTTTTTACATTACATTTGATTTTATTTTATTTATAAACATTTTTAAAATGAAATTAATATCATATTGATATTGATCATATCTATTTGTTATGCAGTACATTTAAATTATTTTTTTAATATGACAGGTTAATGTCTAAGAAAAAAATTAAAAAAATATTTTTTTTATATTTGTTACTGAGTTTCTCAAATATCTGTGAGACTATTTAAATTTTATTTTGTTATTTGCTCCCTTTTTTGTCATGGCTGTTATCATGGATGATAGTTCGTGATAATTTGTCACGGACATAAATCCGTGAGAATTGTTGTCAGAATATCGTGATATTATCTCACAAGTTATGATTTTTCTCATGGACTTATTTCACATTTGTCATAGATATTGTACGTGAGAATATTTGTCATTAATGTTTTTTCGTGAGAAAAGCCGTCACTAGCATGAAGAAATATTAACAGTCAAGAATTCGTGAAAATTGCCGTAAGAAATGTCATTTCTCATGAAACTTTGAAGGTAAACTCCATTTTTTTGTAGTGGTCATAAGCTTTAAAAATTAAGTGATGGTTTTCAAATAAATTATACAGTGGTTTATATACATTGAATAGCCTCACCATGTCTCCACTATACCTTTACTCTCACCCAATACCACCTCAATCACTAAATCCCAATTAGTATTTACTGTTTATTTTCAACTTATTGGGCAACGATTTTCTTATAAAGAGAAATTATTTCCCTTATAATCCTTCCAATTCATACTTACTTTGTTCAATTATTATAATATCACATACAATTAAGTTTTAGCATTTAAAAGTTAGCTATGTTACCTACTGACGATACCAATTACCCAAATGTTACCTCATTCTTTATCAAACCAACCACTATTATAACCAAGTACTCAATCAAACACTTTCATGAACTAGCCACTCATAGTTATGCCATTAAGACTTCTTGTATATACCAAACTAATATTGACCTAGTTCCATGATTTCTATCAAATCTACTAACAAATTGATTCCTAAACTCTCGTAATCATAATAGTGTTTAGGATGAGATTTACTCACCTGAAAGCCTTCTAGATATCCCTTGGACATTACCTAACTAGCCCGCACCATCTTGGGTCCACCTAGAGTTTTTGAACTGCTCCCAGTATAGCATTCGCGATTAGACGCCTTTAGGTTATGATTTCCCTAACCCGAAGTTAAAAAAAGATAAAAACATACTTATATCGAAGAAAATCTCAAATAGACCGATAAAAGTGTCACTTTGATATCAGCATCCCATAGAAGATCAAACCTCCGCTCTTAGCTGCACTTGGGACAAAGAGACCATTGGTGAAACCCTACTCTTTTTCAATCTACTTGCTTCACTTTCAATTTTGTTTTACATTAAAAAACCACTTTGGAACCTTGTTGTCTTAGATTGAGACGCCATGAATGGACTGCATGTGGGTTTCCAAGCCCATGGTAGTTCCATAGTAAGATTTTCATGACTATTAACAGGTTGAAACTTATTCTCCACCGTTAAGATTTTATCACCCACCGGCACCATAGCCTCCTTTATAGCTAGTTTAACATGACTTAAAACGTCCCTCTCCACATCTTCCTCCATCTCTGTTAGAGTCCATTCCACAACCCTAAAAGCAAAGGAACTGTCGTAGAAGATGAAGTCAAGTTCCTTGCTAGTTTTTACCACCTCTTTCCTTGCTTATCACCCAAAGTTTTAGTTGCTTCTTGGCTACCTACTTCCTTATTAGTTGCACTATTTAAAATCATCTGAAAAAATGAGGTATTAGATGAGTCTTTATTTGAAACTGGATAATTTAATATTGTTTGGCTTATGTAGCTTTACCCCTTAACAAATATGCATTTAGTCCTCTTTGATTAGAGGTGTCACTTACACCTAAGGCATTCATATTTGCTACCACCTCATTCTCCTTTGAATTAGCACTATGTTTTGGCTTTGTCATATTACATGTACGAGAAACATGGCTCTTTGAATGAGACCCATAATCCACATCACCACCATTGATATTCACTCTCATCTCTTTAAAAGATAAAGATGACAATCGATTGAGAACCTTATTTGCATTCTTCGAAAACACACCTGATCCCTGCCCATCTTGTTGCAAATTGTTCCCAAAACCTTATGGTGGTAAATATTCTTTCCTTTCGTCCATCTTTCTTCCTACTTCCAATGCCCTCACCCATGGCCTAAGTTCCTTGGAGTGATTATTACCATTCTTCTCATCCTGTGATGCTTGACTACATCCATCCTCATAATGGCTAATAAGATCACAGTAGTAGTAGCTAGTTGAGGCAACTTTTCAAATTTGAACTCAACACAAATCTCCCCATCTATTGCACTACCTACTTTCTCCCCATGCTTAATAGGTTTCTGTAGATCCATCATCACTAACAATCTCAGGAAGGTATGTTGTCTACTTGGAGAAGTGTAGACTCTTACATCCAACACTTCTCCTAAGGTAGTACCAATTTTTTGCCTTATAGCCTTTGTTCTACAATGAGATGAAAAACCCCATAATTGAATCCATACCTTCGCCTTATTAAACCATAACTCTGAGAGGTCAAGGCCATGACGCAAACAATGTGGGATTAACCATGAATTTCGATAGAAACATGTAGATCCCTTTAGCACCCTTCAAGATCAGCTTCAACCTTAATAAAATTGAAACACTTGGGGGCGAAGTTTGTCAACTTTAAAATAGTGAAACCCTTTGGCGAGCCCCAAATATTTCCTACAGCAACCTCCAGTGCAGTTTTATTGATGGGCTTCTTAGTTAATAGCACACCAATAAGATTACTGATGCAAATGAATCTGACTTTTTGCTGGTCAGGAGCATGCTAGCCACATGGGGTGCTTTTATTTGCTATCTTTAGTTTGTATTTTTGTTGTGTTTATGTTGCTTACTATATTTCTTCATTTAGTCCAGCTAGACTTAGGTTTTCTACTTAGAGGTATATAGGGAGCCATGCTCCTCATTTTAGGTGCACCATTTTGGTATTAGAGCACCTAAAATGCCGGTGATAAGGAGTTTCAGTTCTAACCCTCTTGCAAATAACGCAGAAATAAAGCAAACTAGTTTCCATCTCTAAGCAAATAGCTCACCACACTCTTCGAGTAGATAAATTAGCACTTAGGGGTGATTGAAAGCTTGCAAACTAGAGAAGAGCCGTGACCACCTGATTGAAGCGAAGGAGACCACTTGGAACCTGACCCTTGGCGTGAGTTCGAGGGTAAAGCATACAACACCAAGGGGATATAGTCTAAACCATATGGAATCGTGGACTTAAACAATAGCTCATTGAACGATAGCCTATGGATGATGCAACTCGAAGACTAAAGTTGGAGATACCAAATTTTTAGGGTAAACTCGATCCCATTGCATTTGAAGATTGGATTAATGCCATTGATTATTTTTTGAGGGATTTAATATTGTGGAAGATTGGAGAGTAAGATATGCTAGAATGAAACTCAAGAATCATGCTAGAGCATGGTGGACCAATACTGAGTAGCAGCTAAGGAGAAACCATAGGATAAGTATTGTGGATTGGGAAGAGATGAAAGGAAGGCTGAGGGAAAAATATCTTCCCTTAGATTATGACTAGATGATGTTTGAAGAGTTGATACTATTACGGTAGGGAACATCCTCTATGGAGCAATATACTGAAAGGGTTTATGAGTTAACAGTGAGAAGTAAGGTGGTAGAGACCAATCAACAAACTATTACCATATACAAGACGGGGTTGAATCCAAAGATAAGGTGAGGCATGCTTACTTAGAGGCCTCTTTCTCTTTATGAAGCTTACCAACTAGCCATCCAGATTGAGAAAAAAGGTAATGAGAAAGCAATTGAAGAGGACCATGTAACAGCTTCTGAATCACCTAGCCTTTTGATCAGGCACATACTTACTGGTACTAAGAAGGACTTGGAGGGCGAGGTTAATTGGCTGAGAACCAATATTTCTCACCCTCACTTTGGGACCAAAGGGAAAGCCATTAATGTGATCATTGATACTAGAAGTGGAATGAATGTAATTTTTGATTTGATAATGTAGAAGTTGGGATTGGCAACAAAGAAACACCCTCATCCGTATAGGATTAGGTGGGTGGATGATGACAATTCTATGAAAGTTGAGCAGCAAAGTCTAGTTTCCTTCTCTTTGGGAAGCTGCTGCAGTGACTATACATGGTGTGATGTAATACCAATGACTGTTTGTCACTTACTACTAGGACACCCTTGGCTCTATGACAGAAAAGTTCACTATGATGGGTTCCATAATACATATTCCTTCATCTGTGATTGCAAGATGGTCATGTTGGAACCGTTAAAGATTTTGGGCTTTATCACTGAACCCAACTTAATGATTAAACAAGTTGCAGTTACCATGCAAAGAAAGTATGTGTCTTTTCTAGTAATTACCTGAGAGCAACAAACAAAGAATGGGAAGTTACCAACTGAATTATTGAGCCTGTTAGCTCAATTCTAGGATGTGATGCCTGGGATAATGCCCCATGAGCTACCTCCCATGAGGGAAGTACAACATGCTATTTATCTTGTCCCTGGGGTTACCCTACCAAAATTTCCCCATTATAGGTTAAGTCCAAATGAGAAACAGGAACTCAGAAGATAGATGCAACAACTCCTTGAGAAGGGTTTCATACAAGAATCATTGAGTCCTTGTGCAATACTTGTGTTACTCAACCCTAAGAAGGATAATAACTGGCAATTTTGTGTTGAAAGCTTGGCTATAAACAAAATAACAGTTGAAATATATATTTCCCATCGCCTAACTTGATGATATGTTAGATTTAGTGGATGTCGCTATGGTATTTACCAAGTTAGATATATGAAGTGGTTACCACCAAATTTCCTTTCACCCTGGGAATGAATGGAAAACTTCGTTTAAGACGAAGGATGGGTTGTACAAGTGGGTGGTGATGCCATTTGGGTTAACCAATGGCCCAAGCACATTCATACGGGTAATGACCTAGATCTTAAAGCCATTCTTAGTTTAATTCGTTGTGGTATACTTTTATGACATACTAGTTTATAGTAAGCTAACTCATGATCATTTAGAGCACCTTGAACAAGTGTTAACCACTCTTAAAAGCCAAAAGTTCTATGTTAACAAGGAGAAGCATTCACTCAAGCAAAACAGGGCCTATTTCTTTGGTTTTATCATATCTGATAGAGGAGTGGAGGTTGATCCATCCAAAATACAAGCTATTCAACAATGTCCCACCCTTAGAATAATCTATAAAATGAGAAGCTTTCATGGCCTTACCACCTTTTATAGGCAGTTTATTTGGGAATTTAGCATTATCATGTGTTCCATAGCAAAGTGTCTGAAGGGAAACATTTTCTTATGGCCTTCTACAGTAGCTCAGGCTTTTGAGAAAATAAAGAAGAAAATGGTAGCAGCCACTGTGTTAAAACTACTTGATTTTTAGAAACTATTTGAAGTTTCCTATGATGCTTCCCAAGTGGGGATTGGTGGTTTATTGAGACAAGAAGGTCAACCAGTGGCTTTCTCCAGTGAAAATCTGCATGAAAGTAGGAGAAGATATTCGACCTACGATATGAAGTTTTATGCCCTTATCCAGACTATCAAGCATTGGACTTATCTTATACATCGGGAGTTTGTATTGTACACCAATCATAACTCTTTGTGGCATTTAGACTCGCATAACAAAATAAGTGCTAACATGCCCATTGGATGGATTACATTCAGTAGTTTGACTTCATAATCAAACACAAAGTAGCGGTAGAAAACAAAGTGGTTGATGCCTTTAGCCAAAGACCACACTTATTGCGCACGTTCACAATTAACTCATTAGGCTTTGATAGCATCAAACACCAGTATGGGGATGACGAGGATTTCAGAGAAGCATGGAAGACATTAACCATAAATACAGGTGAAACAAGGGGTGAGTATTCTATGTGTGATGGCTACCTTTTCTTTGGCACCCGATTATGCATACCTAAGGGTTCATTAAGGGAGTTTGTTATTGTTGAACTCTATAGGGTTGGGCCTTGGCAGGTTAGTTTGGCCGTGACAAAACAAACAATTTGGTGTTGGATAGATTCTATTGGCCTAAAATGCATAATGAAGTTCATAGGGTGATAGATAGATGCAAAAACTGATAGTTGAATAAAGGAACAAAGCAACCAGCTAGGTTATATACCCCATTACCTATCCCTGAAGTACCATGGCAAAAGATTAGTTTAGACTTTGTTTTAGGGTTGTCAAGAACTGTGAAACGATTTGACTCTAATACGGTAGTGGTGGATCACTTCACAAAGATATCCCATTTTATTCCTTATAATAGGACATTTGACTCTTCACAAATTGTTGCCTTGTTCCTCCTAGAGATTGTTAGATTACATAGGGTGGGTCCCTAGGACTATTTTATCTGATCGGGATGTGAAGTTTATTAGTTACTTTCAGAAGACTTTATGGGCAAAAATGGGTAATAAATAGCTTTTCCCTAGTGCTTTCCATCCTTAAATGGACGGCCAAATAGAGCTGGTTAATAGGAGCCTAAGTAATCTCCTTAGATGTTTGGTGGCTGAGCATGTAACCAACTGGGATACTATACAATCCCAAGCCAAATTTTCTTTCAACAACTCGGTGAATCGCTCCACGGGCTATACCCCTTTCCAGTTGGTATATAGATACAAGCCTTGTACACCCCTGGATATTATATCCTTGCCTTTACCTACAAGAGACCGTGCAACAGCCATTGACTTCTCTGACTACATGTTAGACCTTCATAAAGAAGTGAAACAGCAACTAGCTTTGTCTGCTGACACTTATGTGACCACAGTTAACTTACAAAGGAGAGAGAGAGACATTTTAATGAAGAGGACATGGTGCCAATTAGCCTAAAAGATTTCCCCTAGGAATTGTATCAAAGGTGCATGCTAAACGAGCCGGGACTTATAGGGTGATTAAATGCTTGGGGCAAAATACATATGTCATTGAACTACTTGAAAACAAGCATATTAGCCTGGCATTTAATATTGAAGAAACGATAGAGTTCAAGGGAGAGGATGTTGCTACTATAACTGAGTTGTACACTAAAGAACCTGCAATACCACTTGCTTGCCTGCCTCCACATCCTAAGTTCTCATATGGTATAACAGCCATACTCGATCATCAATTTGTGTCGACACGTAGGTGTGGCTATTATAAGTTTCTGGTGCAGTGGGGGGAGGCATACTTGAATTGATTCCACTTAGTTAGCTACATGTGAAGTTCGTCATCTCCAACAACAATTGTTCTCTGACTATGTTTGATTACGCTTGCCAAAGTCTAGTCTAGATGAGGGGTAGCAATTGATGCAAATGAATCTCACTTCTTGCTGGTCGTGAGCTTGCTGGCCATGTGGGGTGCTTCTATTTGCTATTTTTAGTTTGTATTTCTTTTGTGTGTTTTTGTTCCTGACTGTATTTTGTCATTTAGTCTAGCTAGACTTATATTTTTTGCCTGGTGTTATATAGGGAGTTGAGCTCCTCATTTCTACTTTGATTTAATGTTTTCAAAGTTAGGTTTTCCTAAAGCTATAGAGAGATTCTGCTACAATGAGATTCTGCCTCCAAGCTTGTAAGT
The DNA here is from genome assembly GCA_034509205.1 of Ceratonia siliqua. NCBI lineage: Eukaryota > Viridiplantae > Streptophyta > Magnoliopsida > Fabales > Fabaceae > Ceratonia > Ceratonia siliqua. Next base: position 5,385 of record JASKGM010031015.1, on the reverse strand, counting down.
TTAGGGAGATATTAAGCTCCAAATCTTTGTATCCCTCAGTTTATCGATCAGTAATAGCATTAGCATTTCCCATATATTTTCATTGTGCATTTTCATTTGCACCAATTGCACTCAAACTCCCTCAAACATCCTTGATCATCGTCAGACGCCATGTTGCTACCTACCACACCACGTCAATCACAAAACCAGAGAATTAAAAAAAAAGTAAAACAATAGAGGCACCAAGAGGGAAAATCAGCATAAAGTGTTCATATTGTCATGGCAGCGTCAGAAAAGTTAAGGCACTATGCAAACGCTAAACCAAAATAAAGTTCAGTTGTGTTTTTGTATGTTTGTATTCAAGATGCCTGTTAATATTCTTGGAGGCATAGACTATTATTTTGACTAATATCTCGTGCCACTAAACATTATGGTTTTCCATATATAAATTTTTTAAAATTTAATTAACTTTTAAAAGATAACACTTTTATCAACTTTTTAACAACTTTTCATTGCCATACTAGCATGTTATATTTTTGTATCCTTTGTTATGGTATCCAAAATATAGAAAATTTAAGATACTATATATGATACCAAACGAATCCTAGAGCTATTTGCTTTGGGGTTTCTCATAATTCTTAAACAAATAATATAATTTGAGATAGAAAAAAGATACAATATGTAAATTTTGTATTTTAAAATTAAGATTTACTAATCATTTGTTAAGCCCCACACAAATCATGTCTTTCTATTTTTAAATTTGATATTTTCAATTTCTTTAAAATTAAAAAGAACACAAATCCTGGATTTCATATCTCAAAATTATTGCAACAATTAACATGTTAATTTGTATTATTACCAAAAGTAATACTTGCCGATAAATTTTTATTCACATACATTGTATTATGTTATTCATGTAATATTCAATAAATACAAGTCAAGTGTGTATTTTAAATGAGGTACAATCATTGATGCATTTAAAATTCATGTGGTACCCATTTCATCTTGTTTGAAAGAGTAAATTAATGATTTGATGCTCCAAATATAACATCATTATCAACGTGTTCCTTTAAATCTAAAGGATCTCAATTTAGTCCTTTAAAATTAATTTTATTTTAATTTAGTCCTTACATTAGTCTAATTAATCATCACCTAAGGGTTTTACTGATGTGATTGACTGAGTTGCCAATTGGCTATTAAATACCAATGTGACAATTAAGGTTATATTAAAAAAAGGCTGACTTTAAATAAGGCTAACTCATTTAGAAAAAAGACTAAATTATTATTTAGGTCCTCTAATTTTTAATTTAATTAGCCTTGTATTATGAGTGAGCTTTATTTTTAATGTAACCTTAACTGCCATGTTGGCATTTAATAGTTTCGTGGCAACTTTATTAGTCAACATCAGCAAAACTATTAAGTGATGGTTAACTGGATTAACAGAGATATTAAATTAGAATGAAATTAAATTTTTAGGGACTAAATTGAGATGCTTTAAATCCAAACTGAAAAATGTGCTATATTTTGAGAACCAAATCATTAATTTATTCTATTTAAAATATACACATGATTTGTATTTATTGAGTGTTACATGAATGATATGATATATATTTATGCAAATTTCTCAACACTTCCCCTTTTACAATTTCAAAGTTCGATTGACTTGCGCGCTTCTAGAACTCCAACTTTGTCATGTTATCATTCAAGGTGAATAATTAAGGCAACATTAACAAATTTTGGCCGTTTCTTTTCAAAAATTAATTGAGACGAGTAATAATTTATGGGATGTTGCGGATATATAGCACTGAAGTTACAGAACTATGCAACCCACAATCTTTCTCTAAAAAGAGAGAGATTGCCAAGCCTTTTGATTTTCACTTGGGAAACAAAAATGATTCAACCCGGTGGCATTATCCACTTGCACCTGCTGCTGTTACTTGCCTTTCTTTTAGCTGCAAGTGAGGCTGGGTTCTTGCAGGACATAACACATGTTCACATCAACAATGACTTGGGTGAGGGTTTGGATCTCAAACTACACTGTAAATCGAAAAATGATGATCTTGGAGAGCATGATATTGCCTACAAAACAGAATACGAGTTTCATTTCCGACCCAACTTTTGGGGAACTACAAAGTTCTACTGCAGGATGAACTGGAAAGGTTCTTTGCATTATATTGATATTTACATAGCTGATCGAGATCAGAGAAAGTGTGCAGTTAATTGCATTTGGAGCATAAAAATAGATCACCCTTGTATGTTCAATAAGGTTACTCAAAAGTTTGATATTTGTTACGAATGGAAGAAGCCAGTGCTTACATCACTCTTCTCTGCCAACCCCTAATTAATACCAAGAAGTATCGGTCCAGCCGTTCTATGACGTAAATGCGCCGGGATATTGTTGCCATGTCTTTTCTTTTACTACACAAATTTGAATGAAAATCATTCAATCTAGATGCCCACTGATCTACAATATTTCTTGTATTTCAAGTACTTATTCTTTTCCTTTTAAATATGATTTTCACTTGCAAACTATACTATGACTTTTCAAGAGCTACTTCTAATAGTTGTTGTGAAAAAACTGTTGCGGAATGAATGAAATTTAAAATTTTATTTGGTAAAAATATAATAAAAATTGATGGGAATTGCGTTTATTATTGAAAACAAATTACTGTAAAATTACTTAATAATTATAAAAAATTTATATCTAAGTAGTAACTGCCAATAATTATTCTAAAATAATTATATTTGAGGAGTACTAGTGGCTGCAGGCGGTCACAATCCTTTATTAGTTTAGGTGGGATTTTTTTCGCCAAGCTATTTTCTTATACACCTCTCACCTTCACTACTTTCATCTTTCCTCACTCTAATTTTCTCTCCACCTCTTGTTAGTCGTACCCTCGTTTTATTTCTCAATTCCATCACTTTGAACTTCTCTCTTCCTCTATCGCTCCTCTTTGTCTATACTTTTGTGATTGGTTTCTTTTATTTGACAATTGGTTCATTTTCTTATGCTTTTCTTTATTAGTTCGATTTGAATGGTTGCTGGGCTATGTTATTTGAATTTTGGATCTTTGTGGATTTACAATCCAAAATATTTAGGTGGTGGTATTGGTAACCATGATGACGGTCGATCTGCTCAAATATGATATTGTGCTTTGCTTGTTTATAGGAATTATGCTATGGAGGCCACCTTTGTTTCTGGACTTGGCTATTATTAGATATCGATAAAGAGCATTGAACACCATACTTTAATTTTGGTTTAGATTTTGTCCTTATTCAAACTTTCGTTAAGAAGTATTTCATTATGCTGGCTTGGTTCCCAAATAGTGAAATATGGTGTGCCTTCAAGGTGGCTTATTCCTTTCCTTCTTGATTTTACTAAAGTTAAATGTATGTTAGTTGTTTAATTATGTGCTGTCTGTCCCTAATAATTTGTCTAGCTAGCTATATGATTTTTTTTCCACAATTTATTTGATGCTCCTTTCAACCTCTGCTTTGTATTTGTGTTGTTTATATCCCTATAGCTTCATAATTAACATTATTTTGTTTACGGTACATATTTTTCCTTTTAACCTTGTTTCTAATCCTAAGTTAAACATGAGGAGGATATAAAATCTATCATTAATTGAATTGAATTTATCTATAAGATAGCTAATTTGATCTCATAACTTCTTCAAGTTGTTGTAGATGAAGCTGGGAATAGTGGATCAAACTGAAGATAATTCCATGTCATTTATCATGCATAGTTCTAGATATTCTTTATTTGTACTGGAGAGCGTCCTCTGTGAAAAAAATATGTAAAATTTGTAGATAGATTGATTCTTGTTGTTTTGCAACATTCTAAGGAGATGATGGACTTTGTGATGACTTAGGTTGTATAAATATGAAAATGTAATGACCATCTATGTAATCTCTTGGACAAAAACTTTTGAATGGAATTTTTTTTAACTTCTTAAATTATGTTAATTGAAAATAAATACTACTTAAGTAATCAAGTAGAATTTTTCTTCTTTCTGTACATTTTTAAATTGGAAGTATGGCAGTAATTAAGAAAATGAAAAGTTTAATGTATTAAAAAAATAAATAAAATAATAATAAAATGAGGTTGTAATGCCTTTTTTTAAATAAAATATTTTCAGACCAATATTTTCTTAGGAAGTTCCATTTAATATAAATTATGTTAATTTAAAAATGAATGTTACTTATTTAGTTGGAAAAAAAAAACAAAACAATGCACAAATAAAAGCTTAAATAAACGGTGCTTATATGGGATGAATGAACATTAAATTGTTATGCCAATTAAAAGTGTTTTTAATATTGAATAAAGTTCAGAATGTTCCTAGGCTCCTTGTAATTATGGGGTCTCTTTAAATAATTTTTAAATACATTCGGTTGCCAACCAAGTAAGAATATTTAATAGATTAAATATTTATCTCACTTTTTTTTCTAGAGTTTATATTTTGGGAGGTCATGTGACTTTCTAGGAACACTCCACGTCTACATCTTTTAAGAGTACTTGTAATAGAAAATTTTGGAAGATAGCCACATAGCACTTGAGTAACTAAGCTCTAGAGAACTCGGCACTTTACTAGACTATTCTACGTCAACTTCTTAGCTTATAGTTTAATTAGTAGCTTTGGTTGAGTGAAGTGTAACCACGTGGGGCCTGCCTTCCTTATCACTCATTTGTGAGTGGATTTTTGTTTAGCTTTCCAGCTGGGGCATTTATTTCTTTAAACAACAACCAATTTTCTCCTCTCTAAAACATTTTATTTTCTTTCTTCCTATTCTATTTATTAAAAACGAAATAGAGAGAGAGTGAGATAGAGTGAGCTTCTGTTGGAGTCTATCTTAGAACGTGAAAACAAAGATGTGGCTAGATCAGTAGCATCGATTCAAGAGAGAAGCTAAGAGTATATCAGTAAGGGAAAATAGGAAACAGTAGTAAGGAGGGAGAAGCCGAGACATACAGTATTAACCAACTGGAGGGAGGAAATAAAAGATGAGTTTGAGCTATTAAGGAATTAAGGTGATGTATAATGAGTTATCAAGAGTACCAAGGTGAGTGGAATTTTTCTATTTTTGGATACATGTGTTTTTCTTTGTAAGCTATTTTATTTTATTTCAAATAATTATCTATATTTCTCAATATTTATGCACCTTAACATCTAAAAGTAAGTGCTATCAACCTCTTATCCTGCTGGGTTATTAATGAGATGCTTTTGATTTGTAATTATCATTTTTGTATATTTTAAACTCATAATGCATGAGCTACTTTTCAGGATTTATGTGTACTTTTGAGTTATATTGAGCGTACGAAACTGTAAATAATTCCGATTGCTCATGCATATTTTACAGTGTTAAGTCTCTATTTTTACATGGTTATTAAATTCTTATTCTTGTATG
>JASKGM010031004.1:8470-25650 GCA_034509205.1 Ceratonia siliqua | reverse complement strand
TATAGCACTCACAGCTTTTCCAACTGTACTATTTCCTAACTTATGACTTGTAAAGTGCGTATCTACTACTAAAGCTTGCAAGTCTTGCTTATGCTCAAACATGCTTCTCAATGTGATAAAAGTAGTAGCAAAACGAGTCACTCCAGGACGCACAATCTCTTTCCAACTAGGTCTCTTCTTAAGCCAAGACAAAAATATCATATGACTGTAAATAAAAATAGTCACTTTTGAAGCCTGTGATGCAAGGTTTACCACATGAGGCATGCTACCAATATCTTTCAGAAGGAGGTTCAAGCAATGAGCGGCACAAGGTGACCAATATATATGCTCATATTTTTCATGTATCAACCTACCGGCTGCTACATAATTGGCTGCATTATCTGTCACTACATGCACAACATTAGCAGATCCCACCCACTTAATAACTTCTACAAACAAGTTATACAAGTTATTTGCATCTTTCACCACATCGGAGGCATCAACAGATTTCACAAATGTAATTCCAGTAGGACAATAAACCAAAAAGTTTATCAATGTTCTCTGCCTCTGATCACTCCAACCATCAGCCATAATCGTACATCCATTTTTTACCCAATTGCTTCGATAGCTTTCAACAAGTAACTGCCATTCTTTTTTGCAATCTCCTAAAAAATTAACCCTCAATTCATCATAAGATGGACCTTTAAATCTTGGACCAATAGCAGCAATAACATATAATGCAGGTTGAAAATATGGTGATTAAACAGCATTATATTGAATGGAATACAGGCATCGAAAATCCATTTAGAAACTGTCATCTTAGCTTTATGTAATACTTCTTTACTTGCTAATACACTTCTAAGACTTGGTTGGGAACCAGGAGTTGTTCTTGGAGAAAAATAATTACCAATATCAACAGTTGCTTTTCTTTTTCCTTTATTTTGAGCTTGAGTTTACCTTTGCCTCGTGTCAGGAGAAACATTAATTTCTTGAACTTGTTCATTTTCTAGCTCTTTAAATGCTTCATTGAACTGTTCTTTACTTTGCTTCTTTTCATTTAATAACTGTACCATTTGATGGCGAACATCATGGAGAACCTTCTTATAAGCACTTATTTGACCTTGAATGCCAGCAAGATGGTACTTCATTCTATTTATTCCTCCTCCTCTGTATATTGAACCACAATAAAGACAAGTATATATATTGGTCTTTCCTTCTTTCTTAAAAGCAAAATGCTCCCATGCAGGATCAGTCTTCCCCCGAACATTTGTAGATGCCAAAGAATGCTTATCTGATGTTGGTGCATCATTACTAGCATTATCTAGATCCATCTGGCCATTAATTTGTGTGCTATAACAATTAACAAGTATAAAGGTTATGGTCAATGATTACTAGTTTCACACAATTGAGATCAAAGATGATTACGAAGTTAAACTAAATTTAGTTACAATGCTTCATCCAACTTGAAGAAAGAATGTAATTTATATATTAAACTTGGTTCTCATATACTTTTTGAAAATTTGAAAAGAAATAGATAGAAACTTTAAAATGTAAATGAAAAGAAATACATTTCCTCAATGAGCTAATTCCAACATATTGTTGAAGTGGGGATCTGTTCTTGGTTTAGAGTGGAGATTCCATATCTATGCGTGGAAATTAGCAAAGAAGAAGTATAATTTATTTACTCGAAGTATTATTTCTCAATTATCTTATGGCTTTGGTTCTCAGTTCCTACCCAGTATCATTTTAAAAAGTTTGCAAATTAAGATAATTGGTGTTATGTATTATGTGATTTTGTGGTAGGATTAATTGAAGTGAATTAGTTTTGTGCTCCTTAGTTAGCAACAATTATGTGTGTTGTTTGCTTGCATTTCTCCCATCAGTTTGCTTGTGATTCTATTCAAGTCATAATTGAAGTGAATTAGTTTTACTTTTTTCTCTCCTTAGTTAGCAGTAAGTATGCAGTGTAGTTTACATCTCCTCCAATGGTTTGCTTTAAAATACTATGCTCCTTCATGTTTTCTTTAGGATGTTATTCTTACATTTATGTTGCACAACTATCTTTTACTCTGTTTCTATGTTAGCACTTGAAAAGGTTATTTGATGGAAACCTAAAGAAAACAGAGAAAGAAACTGATAGAACAATAATCCTCTTTGATATATTCACCAAATTACACAGTAATACACACAGTGCAGTGATATGACAACAGTATGCATACAACAATACAAGTATCACTAGCAAAATACCAGAAATATAGTAGCATAATAGAAGTACACAGAAGAAATACAAAGTAACTATCCTAGAACTTCGAGTGGCTAACACTCCTATTCACAAAGTAACTATCCTAGCACTTAAAGTGAAAGTCTGTACATTGCTCCACCACAATAGTGGCTATTGTTAATACAATGCTATATATCACCTAAGATACACTAATGTATAATTCTTCATTACTATAACTTTGGCTTACTTTTGTCATCAAATTTAATCTTCAAAAATATGTTGGCTAATGAAACTATATCTTTATGTGTAAACAGATTCATGTTCATCATTCAATAACTTGAGCAGGATAATATATACACTCTGCTATATAACACACAGAGAGAAAGAGAGGTATCTTATCCTTGTTTCCTGATATAGAGAAGAAGTTGGGGTGAGAAGATATCAAATGATTGTATTTGTGTCCAAATAATCACAAAGCCCTTTCCCTTCACTATCTTTTCTATCTCTTCTTGCTTTCCTCTTCTCATCAGCTTCTCCTAATATTTTGATTCAAATTCAATTAACCTTCTTAGCTTGATCTATGATCTTCTAGTTCACTTAAGTTGGTCTTTATGTTTCAATTACTAGAAGCCATTTGCATATCATGCATGTGGTTTTAACTTTCAACTGTGTTGATTGCCTATTTCATTAGTTTGTAGCAGACATATAGAGTCAGGAAGGAGACTTACCTTATAGGATCATAAATGCTATCTAATTTCTATTCATCAAGAATGAAGAATCTTAAGACAATTAGCAGTTTCACAGTCAAATTCAATCAATTCAAAGTTTTTCTGAGTAAATTATTTTTAGAGAGTTTCATCTCCTGCTACTGTTAGCATATATTTCATTTTCATTGAGCTACCTATATTTACAGGGTGGGCTTCTAATTTCAATAAAGTTCACTGCCAAATTTAGTTTTATGGCACTGCAATAATCATTGCATTTGAGAGAGGGCTCTAAAGGACAAATTCAGTCAATTAATCAGCACTATATACGTGAGACTCTCTCAAACTATATGAAATATTTATTAAGAATAATATTATAAGTTATAAGTTATAACTACATTATCCACTTATGTAAAATTTCAAACTTTTAACTCCAGTAAGTGTGTAGAAATTAGAATTATAGAGAGATCCATCTAATCACTTGCTAAGGTGGATTCCAATTAGTGGCACACTATAATATAAGTATGAGGCGTGAGGTTAACCAGAAGAGCCCCATTATCCCCCAGTATCATAAGAATTAAATCTCCCTAAATCAAATCTCAAAACTTACCCAAACGGCCAAACCCTTACCCAAATGATGATAACAATAAAAACCTATTCAGAGTAGAAGATAATAGCAAATTAGCAACACCTTTCGACTTTCACAGTGACAGAGAGACTCAGGGGAAGAGCAACAGACAACAATGACAGCTTGAACTTCGACTTCGAGGGACTCGGGGGAGGAAATATGTCTCCAATGCACCACAATAGCAGCTCTAAGCTTTGAGAAGTCGAGGACAGTATCAGACAAGGGACCGGGGACCTCACCCTAAGCCCTTGCAAACGACCCTCACCCAAAACGACGACGTTTTGGGTTAAAAGAAAAGATAAATAAAACCGGTGTAACCGGTGACCCGACTAGTTATCCGGTTTTTTCCCAGTTCATTAGCGGGTCACCAGTTTTACACCAGCTTTTTGCTCCCCCGGGTTCTGTGGGTCATCCGAACCGGTCATGTGGCTGGTTCTTGGTTAAACCAGTCGGATCGACCGGGCCAGTCTGGTTTTCAGAATCATGATATTTAAGAGTTAAAAGTTTAGAATTTAGAGTTTAAGAGTCTAGGAATTTGAAGGTTTTAAAATTTAAAATTTAAAAATTAGGATTTGATATTTATAGTTTAGAAATTTGATGATTTAAGGTTTATATAAGAATTAAATTAAAATCTGAGTAACTAATGACATCATAGATTTACATGAGCTTAGTCAACAAATATTTAATACTGTTAACATATTTGGCAACAAGGATTAATTTAAAAAAAATAAAAGTACATGAACCTATTTAAAAAAAAAAAACTTTAAGAACCTAGTTGAAATTAACCTGTAGGTATTAAATGCATAATTAAACCTAATTTTAATTATACGGATATTTAATACCCGCTCCATTTTGTTGTGGGTATTTTCTCTTCCCCTTTAGCAAGTAACACCACACTGCGAAAAGCTTCGAGCTGAGTTCTAATGGCGGTTCCTCCTTCGGATAACGAGTCCACCGGAAATAGAAGCCTTCTCTCACTATACTCCAATTACCTTTGGAGTCGAGTGCATTATTTGTATACCTTCTCCAGTGCAAATTTCCTCGGCAAAGTTTACAACCTTCGTAACGTAACTGCTCGTTTTAGATCGGGCAAACGCCGGGAATACCTTCCTCTTCCATTTGCTTCCAACTCGCTCGACTCTTCTTTGTATGGTCATTTGCCTTTCCTTTTTAGCTCTTGTTTGGCCACAGAGAAGCTCAATGAGAACGAATTCGTGAAGTTTCATGTTTCTAGCCTTTTTGGTTCTTAACATGCAATGACAGAGTAACTCCAAATTCAGTGTTTCTATTTCCATAGGAATGAATATTAGGATATTTGAAGACACTAGCAGTCTTCGTTTTTACTTTGGATTTTGTGTTGTTAGCATGGGTTACCTCCCTTTTAATTTGACTGGTTTCAATGAAGTATGTGAAGGTTATAATTACTAAATCATAAAGGCTTCTGATGGAAGATAATACTAGTGATGTAAACTTCTTCCACTCAACAACTTGTTCTCTTCCCCCTCTCCCTCTCCCCCACCTCTCCTAATGAATTAAGGGTTAAAATAAAAAATGATCAGGACATGAACTTGGTTATTGTTTAAAACTAACTGTTTGTCTTACTTATTCTCATATGAGTTTTCTAGATTACAAATTTGATGGTCTTGTACTGCAGGGTTATGACTGAGGCATCTAGAGTGCATGATGTTTTGGAGGATGTATTTGAGCATGTTTTAATAAATTTGCATAGCATTCAAAAAAATCTGCTGTTTTGGCAGTCCAGAGCTGAGGTTAGATATTGCTTGTCTTCTTGTTTCTTTTCTTTTAAGCTGTGCGCAATCTGTATAGTATACCCTACAATGTTCATTTAATGCACTTAAATAAATAGATATAATACTTCCTTGTTTCTATGTTCAGAGATCAGATACTAGTAAAGCATATTTCATGATTCTTGAGAGAGGTCCAGGGGCTTTTATTGATGGAATAGTTCAGTTGTTCCGTGGATATGCTGCTCAGGGTTCTTCCATACAACATCTGTGCCAATCTGCTTCTACTTATATAAATGAGAGAGTAACTGTCTTAAGTAACTTAAGATATTCGCTTGCGACATTTTTGGCTCAGGTTTGCTCCATTCAGCTGTTTGTTACTTTGTGTTTGAATGATAATAGTCTTAATTTTAATTATATCAATTATGCTGGGCTCCTTCCGTAATCTTTTGCAATTAAGCTTCCTCAATCGTCTTTTGTTATTAAGCATTTTTGCACCATATATGTTATCAATCTCCCTATTCCTAAAGGAGAAAATTTCCAAAGATCTTGATTGTATCATGTTCATTTCTTCTTACATGTTCCCTATAATCTGTGGTTGATTTCTTCATTCCTTCCTGATTGACATAATTTTATTTTGGGATTCCTTCCTTTTCTTTTCTTTTTCTTGGCTCCCACAGTTACTGGAGCAAAAGTTTACAAATATTATAAAGAAATATGAAGTGGAAAAGCATATGATTATTTCTTTCTTCCCCTTGTTTAGCTTGATAATTCTATGAGATGTAGACATGCATGGTTGTACTTTAATGTGGCTATATCAGAGGTTTGAACATCATGAGGTACTTTTTTAGATGCTACTGGTTGCATCCTGGCACAAAATACTCAAATGTAACAACCATCTCACTAAACTGTTGAATATTGTCCTACTCCTATATTGTTTATTTACGGTAAATTTGAAAGAGGGTTCAGTCACCATAATGGTAATCAGTTGTACAATATTATTCTCTCTAGTTGACCTGTAATTATGAATTCTCATGTATGCATTGGTGGTAGCAAAATGGACTTTTTTTTTGTTCTTGTGGTGTTCAACCAATGTTTTTTTGGATGAATTTCTTTGTTCCCTTCTGATGAATTGGAGGGCTCATTTAATCTGACGTATTTTGCTGTTGGGAAAAGGACAGCTTTGGTTGGCTTGGTGCAAAAGTATCCATTTAAGATCAGTAGTGGTTAGTTTGTTATAGAAATGTGATTATGCAATTATGAACGTTGTGGACATCATTTATAAAATGAGACGATTGACCTTAAATGGAAGTCTTTTTCACCAAGCCAATCAAAACTGCCTGTTTCCCTTGCTTTTGGTTAGCACTTTTGCTTTCTTTTTTTAATTTAATTTAATTTAATTTTTCTTTGTATTGGGAGGAGATCTTATCCTCTGATTATGTAAAAAGAGGAATAAGTGAGGGAGAATTATGATTTAGGAACTCCTGACAAACAAAATTTCCAATAAGAGAATTTTAATGAAAGGAATGGTTAACAATGACCAAAGATTGGTTAATGTTCTTTTATCTTTTATCTTTTCTTTTCCGGGCAGGAGCTCCTAAATCATAATTTCCCAAAATAAAAGGCCATCTCCAAGCAATGTCACATTTTATTCACACTAGTATATATTTCACTGCATAATTCAGTCATCATAGGTTTCAGTCAATGACAATGTTCTTTACATGTAGACATAATCACGTAATTGAATTGAAATTTTGGCATATCACATGTTTTTGTAAACATTGTAGCCTAAACTTATCGTTAAAACTAAACAGATGCAATGTATCCATATCCATGCAAATGAGTTTATTGTTTTTCAATGGCATCAATTTAATGATATCACATCAAGTGTGAAAATTTTAAAGTAGTTTTCAGGTTTATGCTTCTTATTTTCTGAGGAAAATATTTTCAGGTTTATGTTGAAGTTGATAGAGTTGGAGAGGAGTTAGTGAAGAATCCAGAGAAGAATCTACCCTCATTGTTGGTTACAATTAATGATTTGTTTGCAACATTAGAAGCATCTATTGGACATCTACACGCAATGCGCCAGGTTTGAATGAATGGAACAGTAGTTCCTTCTTCCTTATTTCCCCCCGTTTTTTTTTTGGTATATTGCTTAATCTCGATGATTCATGGTTTGGTAATGCAAAATTCACTGAAGTCCATTTGTATCTTGTATTCTATATTGGTTTCTAAAATTTTTCTTTTTTCTTCTTGCAACTTACAATACGATTACTTTGCAGAGTGATTCTTCTGTTGATGGGAGCTATTCGCTTCCCCTGCTCTTTGAGAAGCTGCCAGAAATAAATCAGGAGGGGTCTCAGTGGACAGATTGTGAAATTAGGGATGCTATCAATTCTGTTTATCAAAATTTACAAAAGCTGGAAACTTACATATCTGTTCTTGTAAGAGCTTGTCTCTTATATTCTCTCATTAACTTCTGCAGGAGATGATTGTCAGAATATTACCTATGTGCATCTGATTGCCAGAAAAGTTCATTTTGTGATACATCTATTGTACTCCTTAGTCTTCTAGCATCCACAATTTATGCAGCCTTGTACCTTTTCCTAATAAGAGAGGCTTTTGATGTTGAAGAAATGGATGATAAGTCTGAAAATATAAATTTTAGTGGTATGAATACATGCGCCATGCAGTGACATGTATTATTTATGGAAAAAATATAAGGGAATTCTTTAGCTTGGGAGACGTCATTTGTAATTCAATTTTAGCAACTCAATTATAATTCCTGCTCAAAATTACTAAAAAAAAAAAAAGGTTTTATGGGGACTATCTTTCAATCTAAGTGCTCATATTAGAATAGCCTCTCATCATGCAAATAAAGTTATTTTTCTTCATAAAAGTTTAGAAAATAAAGTAATTGTTTCTTGCTTTCCTAAACTAAAATTATATTACTTATGAGACTTCTCATTTAGTTGTAAATATTTAGTAATAACTTTTAAAAAATGAGATGTAGAACAGTTTTTCCACTGTTCAGAAAATAAAGGTCAAAATTGTGCTGAAATATTGATGAACTATGACCTGAATATAATCCTTTGATCCATCCTGGCACTAACCTTGTTGTTGTATGTCGAAATGACTCACTTGGGTGCAATCAAGCAATACTTCCTTCAAAACAAGGATATAAGAAAATCGAAAACTTATATGTCTTGTGGTAGTAGACAAAATCATCAGTACTGGATTTAATAGCTGGGGATTCTCATTTCTCCAACTTTGACCATATATATTGGATTTAATTATTTGTAGAGGTTTTAAAGTTGAGCAACTATTCAACTTAATGTTGCATGGATAATATAAATTTGGTTTATAGTTATCAACTGTCTTATACCGGTTGGTTTCTTTTTTGATAGTGTTATTAAATATTAAGATGCAAATGCTATTCTCTGGTTGCCTTTTGTTTCAGGTTACCAAACATAGAAAACCCAGGAAAATAACTCAATATTGGATCCGCTATACATGTGGTGTTGTTGGTCTGTCAGCTTGTTCTATCTGGCTCCTACAACATAGTAGATTGATGGGAAGTTCAGATATTGATAATTGGATTCAGGAAGCCAAGGACTCAACAGTCAGCTTTTTTAAGGATCATGTAGAGCAACCGGTACATTTCTTCTTGCTTATTTCAATAGCCTATACCGGTTTTTTTTTACCGTTAAATGTTTTTGTTAGAATTATGATGGCTACGGTTAAAGATGTGTGTCACAACTAGTGGGCTGGGCTTGTACTAGTTGTATTATTCTTACTTGACCTAGTTTTGATTATAAATAGATGCTCAGGGACCTGGTCATTCAAGTAAGTAATCCCATTCTCTTCTCTCTCCTTCATTGACTAATATTTTTTACATCGTATCAAAGCCTAGTTGGAGAATTCTAGAGTTTTAAGTTTAGTAATTGTGTGGTTCTTATGGCTGGAGTTCTACCACTTTTGTGTTGGAGCTTCGACCCCTTTTCTTCTAGCCTCAAGCTTTGGTGTTTTTGTCTGTGGTGTACAATCTGATTAAGGTTGTTGCCATTTTAGGTTATATTTTATGTTTGGTATGATGTTTTTGTTTCTAAGATGTTGTAAGTTCTACTGTCTTGTGGTTGGTTTCTCCTGGAGCTTGTTGCTCAAGGGGAGTAAGTGCTAGTTGTTAAAAAAAAAAAGGTTTATTAAAGTTGTTCTTGGTAAAGCTCATCATTGTTTGAGATAGCTATGTGGTCATCATTTGACCAAAAAAAGAATTGTTGGTTGTTGATGTGGCTAGTTGTCATAAGTTAAAGTTTATGATTTTTTTCGACTACAAGTTAAAGTTTTGGCGTATTGAAGACTTTGGCACTAGTAAGTGAGTTGAGTTCTTAGGTGCCTAGTGAGCAACCCAAGTAATGTAGAGTAGTTTGGAGAAGATCGAGGGAACTATTCAAGAGAAGTAGGTTGAAGACTTATGGGAGTTGTATTATTGTGTTAGACGATGTGGCTGAGGAGAGCAATTGTGAGAATGTCGAGGGGGCCACTCATGGGAAGCGAGCCGAAGAATTTTGGAAGCTTTTTGTCTCCTGAGGCATTGTCAGGGGGAATACTAGTTGCTAAAAGTTCTTGAATCGAAATTGATGGTTGATAGTTGCATGTTTAAGTTTGGATTTGTTTTCTTTTTAATTTTAGTTGGGTTTTATTTGTAACAAGTTCGAAGCTTTCTAAGCTTCAGCTTGAGGGAGAGTGTTAGAATTATGACGGCTAGAGTTAAAGATGTGTTTGTCACAACTAGTGAGCTGCTTGTACTAGTTGTACTATTCTTACTTGACCTAGTTTTGATTATAAATAGATGCTTAGGAACCTTGGCCATCCAAGTTAGTAATCCCATTCGTTTCTCTCTCTTCTTCACTGACTATTATTTCCTACAGTTTTCCAGTCCATGAGACATACTCTTTAGACAAATAGAAGAGGGGTTGGGGGAATTTGAACTCAAGATCTCCTCAGAAGAGAGGATCTGTGGTAACTGGTAACCATTATTTTATTTTCTCATTCACATTTTACAGTTTACTCTTAGTCTATTAACTTTATTTAGTATTAATAAACTAGCCTTTCTGAAGGACCATTTTTCATGACCAATGGGCAAATTTATCTTTCTTTTATCTACATCCTTCATCCTTACTCCGTTCCTCCCCTTCTTAAATCTGTTAGAAATGCACTGCATTGTGCGTATTGATTGAGGATTTGAAACTGAGGAAGGATAGAAGCACAGAATAAGGCTAGATATCATATAGTATATGAATAGGATCCCCTTGGTGGATAAGCTTCGGAAAATAATAAAAATCCTTTGAATAATATGTACAATTGGAAAAAGTCATTTCTCATTTTACCTGTAGCCTAGGCTAATTAAACTTGACTGACAAGTAAGCAACCTTCTAGAATATTTGTAACCTATATAATATACCATTACTGTAATTGTCTTAAAACCATCTACAATAACCAAATAAATAAACAATCCCTGAAAAATTGACAAAAATAAAAAAATCTAAAAACAATACACAATTGAAATTTTTTGTTTTCTTAAATCAAAATTTGAATAAAGTTCTATCCTGATGCAATCAGTATCCAGATTTTGTCTATCAGAGATGAACTTTTTGAGACATTCAGGAAGAGGCACCATGGTCTTATGGAGCTTGAAGAGGTGCGGTTAACTTCCAACTCACTCCACAGGTTATTGTTTCTTATCTTGATGTTGTTATATTTTTTCTTTATGTCAACTAGCGTACAACTTGAATCTACAGTGTATATACATATATATAAAACAAGAGAGAAGAATCTTGACCTAATAGGAAATTTCCTATCACCTTTTTGACTTGGCTGGTTCCTATTTGTCAAAGTGGCTTCATTCATAGATATAATCAATGATAGATAGAAAAAAGATAGATGAACGAGGTTTTTTTTTCCCCCTCTAAAGAGGAATACAATAGACATCTCCTTAGATGTCTGTGTATCCTTTATCATCTCCCGAGTTTTTTTTAGAGAGAGATATAACGATCTAAAAAAAATGGAAAGAGAAAGAGCAGATGGATCCTATCTCCTATATCGAACACTAAATCCTATCTATTGATAGAAAGATCTGGCTTGGAAGTAATGATATGGTGGACTACTTATGAATCAATAGGAGCAAAAAAATCTAAGGTACAACCTTGTTCTCATACTCATAGGAAACAAGAGACTGAAAGGCACTCGCTTCGAAAGTACTGTCCATTGAATGGAAGGTCGAAACCTCGTTTTCAATTCCTGCATTGTTGGACATGGCGGCACCAATACCAGATCCAAATTTAGGCTCGGATGAGCAGGTCCAGGAGGCACATTCGGTGTAAACCCTTTCCCTCACTTTTGGAGAAGGGCTGTCGTGAACTCGACAACAAAGAGAGGAGGCTCTTTCAACATGGGTATAAATTCAGTGATCTTAGGGCTATTTGCAACACAATCTAGTAGAAGGGGCTTTTCCCCTATTTCTTTGTCATGATGGGATTTGGATCCCATGCTTTTCCTTAAGGAAAAGCATGGAGCCTTTTCTGGTATTGGACGGCCACAATTTAGCCACGCCACATAATCATTAAAAATTAAAAAAAAATTCCCAATTTTCCTCTCTCTCCCACCATTTCTCTCTCTGCACTTCCAAACTTCATCCATGGAAGTTTTGTAAAATTCTTCTTCCGAGATTCTCTTAGCAAGATTTTAGTTCACTACTACCCAATAACTGGCCGATTACTGTGGAGGAGGTGGGAGATATAACTGGCCGAATACTGTGGAGGAGGTGGGAGATTGGAACTGGACTGTAATGGGGTGGGGGCAAAGCTGAATCCTTAAAAATATTGACTGAATATGGTGATTTTGCACCTTGTATCGAGGCTATCAAGGAGCTCATTCCCATGGTTGATTATGATGAAGTATCTATTGAGGATATGCCTTTGTTAATGGGGCAATTCACAAAGTTCAGAGGTGGTGAAAAACTTCTTGTTGCAGTTACCATATCTCACACTTTGGTCGATGGGGCGGCTGCTATTTGCTTCATTAACTCATGGGCGAAGCTAGCTCGAGGAGAAGCATTGGATGAAGATGAAATGGTTTTGTTTTTGGATCGAACAATGCTAAAATGCCCTCATCAGCAAAACCAGGTGCGGCGAGAGAAAAGGGAGACGAAGAAATGGAAAAACGAAAATGAAAAAGAAAAAGGAAAAAGAAATTTTTTTTTTTAATTTTCGACACTTGTTATGATCGTGATTGGACGGCCACGATCAAGAGAAAAGGAAGAAAAGATCCGGTCCCGAAAAAGACAGGATCCAAATCTGTCATGATGTATGTCATCCCAATCTTTGCCCGTCTTTAACACAATGTGTTTTGTTCACTCTATTGCTTGATCTTCTTTGTTTGTGCTCTATATGTGCTTTCACCCTATTCAAGATACCTTGAATCGAAAGTTCACCCCATATGGTTTTGTTTTTTTTTTTTTTTGTCTTTGTTGGGGCACGTTGCCTCTATTTATATACACATTTCTTTCTTTTCATTTTCGCGGTGTTGAGGAAAAGGAAGTGACATCAGATCTTGCTAGGCCAAGAGTTGAAGAAGGTTGTAAATGAGGAATTATTAACGTTGCTCCCTATTGGTGGGGAATATGCTCTCGAGTCGTCGCTTTGCTGCGTCTTCTGGCCCGTCCTCTAGGCACCTTATGAAGGCAGGGGATGTGACAATGTACACGCTTCCCTTTACTCCATAGGGTCTTCTCATCAGTTGCAAGGTTTGGTGGCTTGAAATTGACTTGGCCAAAAGGCCTTATCTCTAGAAGCCCAGCTTGCAAGGCGTCCCTATCGTAGTATAGGGTTCCAAACCTATCCTATATGACATGACCAATTTTATACTCTTCTTTCTTGTTTGGTTTTTTCGTAAAGGTAAATTCCATGGAGAAGATAAGGTTGTATAGGCAGTTTAACTAGTATTCATGTATGGTGGGCTCTGGCTCAAGGCAAGGCAAAGGCTGACGAAGGAAGGGAAAGTCAAAGTCAATCCTTCAGGAAAGACAGATAGTCAGGGTTGACTTGAGTGAGTGCCCAAGATTTCCCAAGGTGGGGCATCTAGGAATTTGACTTTGGAGTTTGGTTGAATTGAAAAACCTTGCTATAATAATACAAATTTCATGTGTTTTTTTTTTCATTGGCTAAGGGGCTCTTATTAGGCCATCGGAATTTGTCGAGCTAACATATGCCCATTTGCATAACCTTCATGCACTTCTTCCATGATAGCTTTTTCTTATTTGGCATGTGTTGTAATTTGTTGGGCCTAACTCCTGAAAAACTGGCTTGTCAAGGGAGGGATGTCACATACTTATATACAACATTTAACTACTTTACCTAGACAATGTAGGACTTCCAACACTCCTCCTCACGACCAGAGGTAGTGCACCCACGATGGTGGACCGACACCAGCAATGCCTGGTGTAGAACCTAACCTCGGCTCTGATACCATATTGTAATTTTTTGGCCTAACTCCTCCGAAGAAACCGGCTTGTCAAGGGAGGGATGTCACATACTTATATACAATACTTAACCACCTTACCTTGGCAATGTGGGAGTTCCAACAGCATGATTTGGTAATAACTTGAATATTTCATTGCCTTTAATCAAACAGTTAAACAAAGCCATAGTAAGAGAGACCTTCCTTTCTGTTGACATTCTTTTCCATTCAATATCTATTCCCTTTTTCTGACCGAATCCCTTCACAACCAGCCTTGCCTTGTATCTTGGTTGTGAGCTGTTTTCATCAAATTTCAACCTATAAACCCCATTTGTTTTTTAGTGCCTTTTTGCCTTACTCTAACAAGTAAGACTTCTTGCTTATTTACTGTTACAAGTATTATTACTAGTAAACCTCTATAGCTGCATTATTCCTGAATTGTCTTGTTTCAATTTTATTTATTATTCCTGATCTGGAAGTAACCTTTTCCTTTCCTTGGGCAGTACCTCTGAACAAGATTGATCTGTTTGGGTCTTGGTCTATGATGGCCTTTTTATTGATTTTGATGATTAGATCTCTCTATGAATGGAAAAGGGGTGCTTCGGATTGGCGGTAATCACTAGTGATAGGGCAAAAATGGGGAGGAAGGACAAAGGAAAGAGCGATGCCTACATTAAATCAATTGATTTGTCATGGTAGAGAAGAAAAACGGCGCTCGGACCATACTCAAGCTTCGGATCAATGTC
Source organism: Ceratonia siliqua (assembly GCA_034509205.1). NCBI lineage: Eukaryota > Viridiplantae > Streptophyta > Magnoliopsida > Fabales > Fabaceae > Ceratonia > Ceratonia siliqua. Next base: position 11,110 of record JASKGM010031004.1, on the reverse strand, counting down.
CCCAGAAGCAAGGAGTACACTTGCGTGTTTCAACGAGAACACCGAAAGACTCTTTTATATCCTCTAGCTCTAGAGAAAGGGAAAGATAGCACCAGTCCAATCCTTCCTTCTGTCTGTCAAAGAGTACGCCTACCCCGTCCTTCCTTCGTTTAAGAAAGTAGGTGTCAAGAGTGGGCGCAAGTACTCCATTTAGTTATGTCCCATACTTTCCTGTATTGAACTCAAGCTAGTTCATTAAAAAGGTAAGAAGGAATGGCCTGATGTAAAGAGATGGAGTCCTAATGGCTGGTCTATTTTGCAGAATAAAATGGAGATCATAATTATGCCATTGGCCTAGTTGGAGTTCTGACTATAGCTGCAATCTAACTCATATTGGGGAGAAGTGTACCGCAGTGGAGATATTGATTTGGTAAACGGATTTACCGGACCCCAAGCAGGAGAGCCCAGACCAGCATATATATTTTTTTAAATAAGAAATGGATTGACCAGACAGCTCAACCATTGACTAGCCATCCAGGTAATACATTGTACAGAAAGATCTGGTTTAAACGATCAGGTACAGCATCACATTTGACACCTAAGGAAGGTACAGCCCAACTATGAGGTATATCAGCAGGTGTTACAATAATACGTAGATGAGTTTTGGCTGGTACAACCACTCTATTGTCCACTTCTAATAAACATGATTGACACCTTTCTCGCATAAAAGTGATCAGAATTCAAACACGCTGCGTTTTACTGGGAAGGATTGAACCATGGGAATGAATCTACAGGGCTATCACCTTCTTTGGCCAGATCTTCCAACCTTTTCACAACTATGGTTCACTGTACCCACTCCTTGTATCAAGGGCTAGGGTTGCTGGTTTTTCCATCATCCAATCCACAAGAAATCGAATGAAACCTGGCAAAAAAGAAGTGAACACTTTGCTGCTGTGGTTCAGTGTACCTGAAGCTTCTGTAGCCTATACGAAGCGAACAAGCAACGGATTGAGCTGTACGAAAGCCGTTGCGCATTAGGGTATTCGTTTTCTTGCTGGGTACAAGATCGAAAAGAATGCATTGGATGGATGCTTGGGCATTGAGAAGGAAGGATGCTTTTAGAGGTGAAAGGCCATAGGGAGATACTGTCTGTGATCCATGGATCTCCGATCGGGAAACCGTATCCAAGCTCCATAGCTATTCAAATAATCAGTCGAAGGAGATCTATCCAGAGCCTTTACCTGATATTCTATTAGTAAAGCACACTCACTCTAATGGCGTACCTTTTGCATGATGGGTCAGCGAGAAAATGGGAACAGCGGCTTAAGCCATTGCCCGTCTTTCTTTTCAAGATAAGAAAAAGACAATCATCTTGAAGATGAGACAACATTGAAAGCAAGCATAAAAGCACATTCTTCATGCTATAGCTAGAAAACATCTACAAAGAAATGAGACGGACATAGGAATTGGCATATATATTGTTATAATTTTGATAGTTGTTATTGTGTCTCCCTTAATATTATTTCTTATCAATAAATAGTTTGCTACTATGGTCGTTTTAAATTATTGTTAAAAAATTTCAGTTATAGTTAAAATCTTTCACCTTTTATGATTTTTTTTTTAATTTAAATCATATCATTCTTCTGTTAAATTTGTTCTTGTTGACCTTTATATGAAACTGTAGCATGTTATATATGCCATCTATGTATATTTGACATATGAGAGAGAATACTAATGTAACAAATTATCAAGCGATTAATTATATGAGTGAATTCTAAAATTCATAAGACTTAGACGCTTTATGGGACATAATTACTTTCTCCACACCTCTTGGGTGCATGGTTAATAGCTTATTTAAGGGAGTGTCTCTTCAGGATAAGCAAAGGGATTGGGGAGCGTTGCTGCATTTTAAAATTTCGTCCCTCTTATTCTGTTCATGTATTGTTTTTAGATCTTTTATATTAGGAGTGTACCCTATCCACCTTTCTTGTATCACTTTTCTTTCTTAATATAATTTCTTTTTTTTATCTAAAAAAGACTTAGAAGCATTTTTTCATCTGTGGCTTGAAATCTGAAACTGATTCTGATGAACAAGAAGATTCTATACATGAAAAATTTGAAAAGGAAGTAGGACAAGAATTCATCAACTATTTGCATTAGAATATATTCTATTAAGTTTCTTTGTTACTGAAAGTTATACCAATGAATGTAGGGCTCTTTTTTTTTTTTTTTTTTTCCTTCCCCTCTTAATCCTGATGGTGCAATGTATACTGGTAACCTTTGTGAGCAATGAGATAAGATATGTTTGTTTAGTAGCATTGCTGATTTTCTAATTTGTCTCTTGAAGGAACACCTTGAATGATACCTAATCATTGACAGTGGGCTAAGTTTGACTGAGAATATCTCATATGCATTCTATTTAAAGATATCTTTGTTGCATGAATATTGCTGTTTTGTAACTTATTCTTAAAATTCCTGTGCAGAATGTTATTGGCTTTTAGTGAGCAGACTAAAAATCAAAAGTTCCCTGAAAATGCCTCAGATCAGGAAATGCTTGAAATAGTCATGGCTAGGTGAGTTTGGGTTTTTATGCTAATAGTTTGAACATTCCACTTTCTATTGGGGGGGGGGGGGGGGGGGGGGGGGGGGGGGGGGGGGGGG
>JASKGM010030993.1:0-25663 GCA_034509205.1 Ceratonia siliqua | reverse complement strand
TGTGGTAAAATAGTATTGGAGGGTATAATTGATAAGAAATTAAGGGCCTTTTTGCAAGAAAACTTAGAAAATTTGGGCATTTTTTGCAATTTATCCCAAAATACCCCATTTAACATGAAAAGGGACGGTCACTTTCTTCCTACATGAAATTTCCAGCCTTTCTTCTCCAAGGGCACCGTCCACCATTGCCAAAGGCTTTAAGCTTCAAGCTCATTGAACCTATTAAATATTTCTACTTACTTCCTTCATGGAAACTTAATATTTTTCTCTCCTCTACAAGATGATAGTTTTTGTTTTGTGAAATACTCCAAAATCCTAGATCCTTGGGAGCTTAGCCGTGACTTTTTGGAGTAATCTTCCTTGGGGTTTTGCTTTCATTTCAGTAGAAAGTTTTAGGTAATTTCTTTTAGCCAAATGGAGTCTTAGAAAATTTTGGGTATTTTTCCTTATGAGTTTTTGGACTGCTTGTATATTTTGAGAATGAAACGTCTCGTATTATGCTTATTTGAGAGTTGTTGTGATGATAAAATTGTAGATAATTAGTAGAAAAATTTCCTAAGGGGATCATTGTTCAAGGAGCTTTATTCAGGGAATTTGGTAAGCTTGAGGAATTCTATCTGAGACTTTTTGGGGGTGACTGGATAATAGACATTGTGTTCTCTTCCTATTTTTATTCCTCTGTATAATCCAAATTTTTATTGTCTATATATTATTGTTCTTGAGGCCTTGAACAAGTCTTCCTTATATAGTTTTTATGAGATTATTTTCTTATTTGACCTTGAATTTTATTTTCTTAAATTCCTCAATTTATTGTCATATTTATGAGTAATTTAAATTATTACTAGTTGCAAGGTAAATATGGGGAAACAGGCCTTTGGAAGTAATTTGGAAACTCTTCATTTAATCCTTTAGCAGGGTTTTAGTGACTTGGAATTTATAAGATGAAATATTGAATTGTTTGGGAAAGATATCCTAGGAATTAAGAAAATTATGCCTTCGAGCTTATGACTCTTTCCAATGGAATTATGGATATTGAAATTATTTTTTTGCAAATGGTTTTTTTTGGGAAACTCATGTTAGGACTTTGTAGCTGTTAGCGGGGTTAATGGCCTAGATGCATATAGATATATGTTTGTATGATACTTAATGGGTAAGGAGCTGCCCGTCAAGTATAGCTGCCCGTGTGAGATAAGGAGCTGTCAATGAGGTGTAGCCGTTCTCAAGGAGAGATTGAGATGGTGGTGGGTAAGGGGCCGCCCATTAGGTGTAGCCGCCAATGTGAGGCAAGGAGCTACCAATGAGGTGTAGCCGCCAATGTGAGGCAAGAAGCTACCAATGAGGTGTAGCCACCACCACTAAGATGAGATTGGTGCTTTCACGGATAACCCTATAGAGTTGAATTTACGTATTTAAAATCATTGTTTTAAATGCCTTTAAATTTTACTAGTTTTATATATATGAACTTTTGTATGGTGGATATATTTCTCTTAATATCATGAATTACTTATTTTATTTATCTCATGATCTTAACTCTTAAACTTATTACATTGATACTTATTCCTTGTGCATTATCTTGATTCCCCTATTGTCGATGGTATTTATTATGCCCTTATTAAGTCTATGTGACTCACCCCTGCCTTTATTATAACTTTTTAGATCATTAGCCTATTGACAAGTAGATTTATGGGAATTCTATTTTCTCCCAGATATTTTGGTAGGCTTCCTTGTTGATGTGGTACATGTGTTGGACTCCATGTTCTGTAGTTAAAGGGAGTGTTTGAGTGTTGGTTTTTTTTGTCATATATTTTAAAATCTTGTTTTGGCTTTGAAAATTGTATACTAGATGATTTAAATGAATTAAGGATGTACTTGTTGGATTATTTTGAATAGGTGTATTTTGGGAATGTTCGTTTGCAGCGGAAATGCTATAGAAATTTTTGAAAAATTTTAAAAAATAAAATTTTTGGATTTCATTCAACGTTTGGTTCATCATATCATAGGCTTGATAGACTAAGTTTAGTATATGTGCTGGCCATGATCCCGAGTTTGGGTTATGATTAAAGAGAAGGAAGAAGAGGAAAAACATGCACATATACTTGAATGGTGAAGCAACTACTTCAACTAGAACAAGGAACGATTGCAAAACAGCTACTTGAACATATGGGAAACTGAGTTGCCAGAGCTACTTAATTCAAATTTGGTTCGACTGCGGTTCAATCGCGGTTGAACCATTAACCCTTGGTCATCTACCCCCACCAGTTCAATGACCACTTCGATTTTTAAAACATTAATGTAGATGAATAAACTTGCAAAATTATAGAATTTTCATGTGAAGCCTAAGAAAATGACTATGAGATGTATATCAAAGAGAGTGAGTATGAGATTCATACGTATAGTGATAACTAAAGAGTTTTAAAGTTACCAAAATGATAGAAGTTGAAGATATTATTTGAGAAAAGAGAAAAGCCTTCGATTTTTATATTTCGGCTTAGCCATAATTTTTGTTGTAGTTATTCTATCTCTTTTCTAGTCCAAGAAAATTTTATTTTATGGGAGTTATTGACTCATATATACTTGTGGGGAATTGGATCCCATGCAGTTGACTGGAGTTCATTTCCAAAATTCTTGGCCATCCAACGCATATTGGGCTACCATGGTTTAATGAAACGCCTTGCAACTACACGGGATCCCGATCCATCTTGTGGGGACTAATGAACTAAGTGAACAATGTTTTTTAATTATCATTGATGATTTTCAATAAGAAATTTACAAATCTTCGATTATATAATATAATAATTTATGCACGACAATCCCTACATATGAAAAAGGAATAAAGTTATCATTTTTTGAACTTGTTACAATATTATTAGTTGTGTGGGAAGAAGTTTACAAACCATCTAAGTACTGAGTATTGTACTACAAACTTAGCATGTTGCAATTGCTTAGCTTGCGTATATTCTGACTCGTAATATGAAAAGTACAGCTACTAAAGTGCAAGGAAAATTGACTGATATCTCCACTATAAGCAAAGGAAATTGATATGTCTTCATGCAATTTGTTTAATTAGCGCTAGATTTGATATGAATGAGTCCTAATTTTGACACTTGTATCTTGCTTGCTTAAGAGGAATTCCAATAATCCTTGGATCCCACTCGTAAGGACACAAATATGGGGACTATAGTTAGGCATAATATATTGCATGTACCACTAAAGACAACCATTGAAAAGAGTACAAACCACTAAAACATGCACTTTTGATGATTTTTTATGCTATGCATTAATTAGAACCACCAGTTATAAGTTGACTTCAATTGAGAAACTCTTGCTATTCGACTATTTATGTATGATTATGGGAAAGAACTCTATCTACTTCCCTGCTAGGTTATAAATATGGAGATTTAGGGTAATTTATTAGAGAACCACATCAAGAAGTGGAATAAGTTGTCACAATAATTGTTGCTCCCTATGGAACCAAATCCGCCACATTGCAAAGGAAATAAACTGAGAATGGTACTCTACATTCCCAATATGATCCAGCATAAATTCTTACAAAAGAGTTTACCACTGTTTTCAAATATTTAAAGGTTGGATATACTCTTATCGTAATGATAGCTAGGATCTAAATCATATTGCCCAAGCAAATAGGCAAAGAAGAAAAAAATGGTCAATATATTCTTTGTTGGTGACCTCGTAAGATAAGGAAGCCAAATCCCGAGTACCTATTTAGGTTGGTGGCAAAACCAGGGGAAACAAGTCAATGGCTAATGGAGTGGAAATAGAAGCAAGCTGACTTGGCATATCTGCAAGCACATGTGAATATGAGAGGCAAGTGGCTCGAGTAGTTATGAGTCGATTCAGTCAATCTCAGTAGCCATTATATGCTTAGTCTATATATAAGTTTGTAAACTATAGTATTGTTAGGAAAAGAGTTGTAATCATGATTTGTTTCCAGCCCAAATTGAAGAGTCCTATAATAAATCGGTAGTTTCAACTTGAGTCTTCTTTTGGGGTTCCAATAATTCTGATATCAGAGTAAAGGATATCCAATAAGGAAAGGCTAGACATGTTAGAGTTCGAGTTGTAGGAGGTGAGTGATGGCTCATAATGATCGGTCATCGAATCAGAGGAAACACAAGCTTAGATACGAGGAACAGAGGACATGCTGAAGGATGTCCTTGACTCCTTAGCAGAGTTTTGAATGTATTGGGAAAAATTGCCTTACCTCACATTGAAAAGAGCTCATCATCTCGTGGAGTACAGACCTCAACATTTCCACCATACGTAATTCGTTAAAATGGATTTTCCAAGATTTTCTGGTGATGATTCGATGAAGTCATTTATAAGCTAAGCCTTTCAATACTTTGAGTTCCAAGAAACAAGGGAGGAGTAGAAGGTCGCTTTAGATCCTTCTACTTAGAAGGGGAAGCAAACCAATGGGGGCAATACATGGCTCAAAAGGGTACAAACAGATGAGAAAATAGAGATCACTTGGGATTTATTCAAGTGTGAGTTTGAGACTCCTTTCGACCCTATAACGTATGAATACTTCATTGAGGAGCTATCAAGAGTGAAACAAACTGGGACACTCAGAGACTATCAAAACGAGTTTGCAAGATTGGTAAATAGAGTAGTGGACTGGCCCCAATTAAATATAGTTTAGACCTTTCTTAGAGGGCTACATGACGACATCGCAGATCAAGTGTGAATGGTAAGCCAAAAACTTTGTTTAAGCCATTAGGGTATCTCGGATGAAGGATGACCAACTCATGAGGAAACAATGACAAGCACGAGTGGAGGTGATGTGAGTTACTTCGACCATGCATTTTATCACAACTCCATCGCTAACAATGACACCTACCATGCCAATGCAAGCTGCTTGCTCTCTGGTTAAGTGTATATCATGGGAAGAGATGTAGCAAAGAAGAGAAAATGATCTTTACTTTAACTATAATGATTGTTTTACCCCTGGCCACAAATGCAAGGTACCAAATCTCTTTTTAATCAAAGGAGGAGAAGCCAAGGAAAGTGAAAACAGTCTAAACTCTGGAAGAAGAGGCAAAGAACTTGAACATGAGAGAGTAGAGGAGCAAGTGGAGATCACCATCCACGTCTTCTTAAGATGGAAAATACTGCTGATGTGATGATATTTTTCGCATATTTCCTTAGGTTTTAGGGTGCTATTTTAGAGTGTTATATGTTTTTAGCTATTTTATCAACAAATTTAAGTATTTTTTACATTTATTTAATTTTTGGTTGTGTTTGTTACTTTTAAGTATTCAAGTGTTGCTTTAAGCTAATTTTAGGCTGATGAAAGAGAAATAAATTGGGGCTTAGTTTAAAGAGTTAATTGAAGTTGGGCTAGTTAAAGCAAACCAGAACATTGTCGTTTGAATCATCAAGAGATACAAAACTCCATTTTAAGTATTCTCTAACTTATTGGAAAGATAAGACAATAGCCTACAACTTTTATGAAAGGTACAATACCCAGTTATAATGTTCAAAAGCCCAAACATAGAAAAACCCAAGGCATTCAAATATGTTAGAAGAATAGCAATAGCCCAAACTTAAGTAGCTATTTTATCTACATATTTAAGTATTTTCTACATTTATTTAATTTTTGGTTGTGTTTATTACTTTTAGGTATTCAAGTGTTGCTTTAAGCTGATTTTAGGCTGATGGAAGAGAAATTAATTGGGGCTAAGTTTCAAGAGTTAATTGATGTTGGGCTAGTTATAGTAAACCAGAACATTGTCTGATGTTTGAATAATCAAGAGATACAAAACTCCATTTTAAGTATTCTCTAGCTTATTGGAAAGATAAGACAATAGCCTACAACTTTTATAAAGGGTAGAATACCTAGTTATAATGTTCGAAAGCCCAAATAGAGAAAAACCCACGGCATTCAAATATGTTAGAAGAATAGCAGCAGCCCAAACCCTGTCTCAGCTTGTAGTTTGTATCTAGAGTTTCTCCAAATTTAGAAAACTCAGACTCATTGGAAGACTGAGAAAGAATTCTACAACTTCCATCAAGATCTTAGCTCTAAATTATGTCTTCTAAATACTTAAATTGTTGCTTGAAGTCACTAAATAAAACCATAACTTGTCAGTATATCAGAGCAAGGACCAAAACACAATTGCACTTAAGTAAAACGATGTGTTCCATTTCTAATTCAAAAACAAATATTGAAATGAAGCCCTAGTTTTGCACCATCCCACCAAGAACCTATTATATAGATGAATCTAATTGAAGCCCAAAACAGCACCAACAATTCCGAGCCTAAAATATAGTAGCCCTCCATGAACCTAAGTCCAAAATGCATTTCAAATTGAGCTCACCAAAATACAGTGTTCCACCAGTTGCTGGAGCTCTCAAGAAGCCATTTACCAGTGTCCCTAAAATGCACACGCAACTAACCTAAACACAAGCTCTACAATATAACATATTTAAAGAGGAAAAGTCCTACAATGACATAAAGCTTGCAATAGTACTCACCATTGCTTCATCTTGAGCAATGTCATTATCTTGCAGTTGGGAGAAAATGAGGGTAATTGTGAAATAGGGCAAGAGTAACAAAGGGGAGCTCACTCTTGGATAAATTTATGACGCGGAAGAGGACTAGAGTAAGGGGAATTTGAGGGAGCTTGTAGCTTATCTCTTGAAAGGAGGAGAGCTAAGTTTCTAAGAGGAAAAGCAGCCATCCTCTCTACCATTAAAGAGTTCTTCATTTACTTCTCTTTTATTCCTTCTAAATTTTAGTTGCTTCATTTTGTTTTAGAATGTTTTCCCTAAATCATTTCTATTTTAATTTTAGTTTATAGTTTGATTTCTTGTTCTAGATTTGGGATGTAGTTGATATTTCCATTTTGAGTTGGATTTGGTTGTGAATGATATTTTTCTATTGTAATCTTTGGAGTTCGTTCATAATGCATGCAAGTTACTGGCCATGAGTTACTTCTTTAAAGTTATCTGAAACATAAGTTTATAGAGGTCAATTCAAGGTCCACATATAAGGAAGATGGCCATTTCATCCTTGCTCAACAAGTAGAGCAAGTTTATTTTGTACCTTAATTAAAACCAGGGCCAGGAACACAATTAATGCCTCAAATGCTCCTTTCCAAGACATATGTCATCATTCTTCAGAGTTCATTCTTGATTATGATTAGAATCATATAGATTTGAGAGATGACACAACTGCACATGCTTATGAAGAAGTAGACATACCAGTAAATGAGGATTTTGTAACTGAAGTTGATGATGATATAGAAGGAGCTGGTGGAGAAGAAAAATAATAGGATTATAATACCAATGATGGGCAAACTGATGAAGATCCTCCTAGTGATTATATATTAGGATTATGTATTAATTATTGGTTGATCTATTAATTTGATGGTGATTGTGTTCACTTGTTTTATCCACGGGTTCAATATACTTGTTATTTTGTTACACAATAGCCAATGATGTTGAAAGAAACAAGTTGACAGAGGAAAGAAACTAGATTTGATTTGGATTAAAGAGGATGACAAGACTTACCTGTAGCTCAAAATCTTTTAGCATAGATTTTTCACATATTCGCATTACATTTGATGTAATTTGTGCACATGTAATATAATTTATCATTCATTGATTTTGATACATATATTCTAGTATGTTGTTCTGTTTTTTATTGTATTCTATTTTTTAAGGTTTACAGGTTACTGGATAAGCCTAAAAATGAATCAACCATTTTAATGTAACAGGTTAATTGTCACAGAATCTCTCGTGGTCAACATACGTGAGCATTTAAACACACCATTTAACATACGGTGCATTTAACTATATCAAGAAATAGTCTTTCTCATGGATATAAACTATGAGCATATTCGTGAGAAATGAATTTGATTTACGTGGTATAAAATATTTTCTAAAAAATTCAAAATTCTCACCGATGTAGTTCGTGAAAGGTCTGTGAGAATTGAAATGCACCATTTCAATTGGCAGTTAAAATTTTTTTTTTCCTAAAAGTCAAAATTCTCATGGGATGCATTCATGAGAACATTTGTGAGAAAGTTGAGAATATATTCCATCCCCGTGTTGCAGACTCCTAATTCACTTTCCCCTCTCTCACTTTCCCGTTTTGCCAAAGACCACTATCGCCCTTCGTTATCACCATCGCCCTTTGGTGTCGTCATTGCCAACACTGCTAAGTACCTCAATTATTCTGCTCACCCAGTTCTTCTAAACCCATATACTCTTCTTCTTCTTTTCTTTAATTATTTGCAAATCAATTGAACAAAAGGTGTTTAATATATTGCCTCTGTGAAAATTTCAATGTTTTTCTCGTTGTATTATTACTTTTGTTCCATTATATGGCTTTTCAACAAATAATTGCTTAATTGTAATGAAGTAAATCACATTGATCCTTCCCTTGGAGCTTGAAAGTATTAGTTAAACAGTTTGTTTAGCATTGTAGCATTTAAGTTTTTAAAATTTGTTAAAATGTCATTGATCTCTTTCAAATTGTTGCTTTTGGATTAGTCATCGTATAGATGATGATGTTGTAATTATATTTGTAACTTATCTTTTAGGTTTGTAAGAGACATTATGATTTTGACTTGAGTTAAGATTGAGAATCGTAGTGTTATCATTCCTCTTTATATATTCTTGCTATAGTTTGATACTTGGTATTGGTGCACCAAACACCCTAAATTAGAGTGTTATAAATAGTTGCATGGTTATTAATTTATTTGTTAGTTAGTGTTTATGATAGAGAAAACTAGTTACACAAATGAGATCCTTGCAACTATTGCCTTTGATTCTTAGGTTGGAAATAATTATATATTTAAAATATAAAATAAATTGAAATTAATTTACAATAATAAAAATATCTAATAAATTTATCAAGTTTAATTTAAAATTATTTAGAAAACAAATTTAATACTTCAATTAATAATTATTAAAAATATTATCATTCAATCGCATGGTTATTAAAACCAACCTAGACAGACCAATTGACCAGAAAAACTGGGAACCAGACCCTTAGCTGGTCCTAGCCACCCTAAATAACCAAAAATCTAGAAAATGGCCCTAAACTTGGTAACCCGGGTTCCAACTATAAAAACCAGGTAGTTTAACAGGTTCACTGGGTTTTGAATTTTTTTTGGCCTAAAATTGAGTCAAATGACACTATTTCATTTTTTTAAAAAAAAAAAGACAAACGACGTCGTTTTGGCAAGGGGCTTAAGTTAAGTTAGTTAACACTATCTTCGACACTTGAAACTTCACAAGAATATGCTTTTCAACAACCTTGACTACTGCTAGCCATCATCTCTCCCTCACTAGCCACCGCTACTTACAATAAGTTCCTCTGTGCTGAATTGGTCAAGTGTGGAGGAGAATGAACTAGTTGTTCCAATTGGATTTTCTTTACTTGTCAACCCCTGGAACAGTTGAACATTGATTTGGGTTTTGTTTTTTGGATTTTCTTTTCTTTTCTAGAAACAAAATATGAGGTGGAGTTTGTTCCTTCTTCAACTTCTAACTATGCCATGATATAACAGTCAATGTTTTTTTTATAACTTTGTTTACCTCATCAGAAATGTTATGTAGAAGCAAGTTGTTTTGCTGTAAAAAGACAAACTGATACAGATAGTATAAATTGTATTCTTCCCCCATCCCATATTATTCTCTTTCACAATTGCCCACCATGAAAAAATTCCTCATCACCCAAGTTAAATATATTCAAAGGTTATATACTAATTATTAGATATAATGGAATTTTCTTAATTTAATAGGTTGTGGAGTAATTTTTTTTTTCCTTGATACAATTTATTGTGCAATGTATAAGGTTGAAAATTTTTCTCAAGATCCAAGCTAGTATAAAGTTTGCTATCTAGTATCTACTAATTACTATAAGGTTTATATTGATTATTAGATTCATTGTATGTGAACATTTAATAATTTATAATACAATGATATTGATTATTAGATTCATTGTATGTGAAAATTTAATAATTTTATAATACAAATGCTTGCCTCAATTTCCCAAATACAAGTCATTTCCTTTTTTTCGTCTAAGGTTTAACCATGAGGGATCAACGGATAAGGAACTATTTTTTATCATATCAAAGAGGTATATTAGTTAAGTGCATATAAACTTGTTTAAAATCCTTGGTTGATTCCTTAGGTAAGATGAATCCCACCAATGCTAGTAATGATACACCAATATCAGAGATGCAACCTATAGCCTCTACAAATATTCGTGGCAAAACTAATTCTATATAGAAGCATTTTACTTTGAACAAAGAAGGGAAAAAAATATACACCTGTCTATATTGTGGCTTAGTATACAAGGGCGAAGGTATAAATAGAATGAAGTACCATCTTGCTAGCATACTGGGTCAAATAGCACTTGTAAGAAAGTTCCTCATGATATTCGCCATCAAATGGTGGAGACTTTGAATCAAAAGAAGCAAAGTAAGGAGAAGTTAAAGGAATTGAATGAAGCATTTGAAGATGTTGAAAAGGAACAATAAGTTCAGCCAAGTATTCCTTATCCTTCCAAGAATCAAACTCTAGCATAAGATAAAGGAAAGAGAAAAGCGAAGTTTGATATTGGTAGTTATTTTGCTCCAAGAACTTCTCCTAGTTCCAACCAACTCTGAAGAGTCTTTTAGTAAGTAAAGAAGCATTAGAAAAAACTGATATGGCAGTTGGTAAATGGATTCTGGATGCTTTCACTCTATCCAATGTTGTTCAATCACCATACTTTCATCCAGCAATAGATGCTATTGTTGCTATTAGACTAGGATATAAAGGTCCATCTTATCATAATGTGAGGGTTAATATATTAGGAGGTTGTAAGAAAGAGTGTCAATTACTTGTTAAAAGCTACTAAAGCAATTAAGCAAAAAATGGATGTACAATTATGGCTGATGATTAGAGTGATCAAAGGTAGAGAACATCGATAAATGTTTTGGTATACTGTCCTGCTGGGATTGCATTTGTGAAATATGTTGATGCCTTTGATATAGTGAAAGACGCAAAAAAACTTGTATAACTTGTTTGTAGAAGGTATTGAGTGGGTGGGACCTACTAATATTGTGAATGTAGTGACAAATAATGCAACCAATTATGTAGCAGCTGGCAAGTTGATACATGAAAGATATGACCATATATATTGGTCACCTTGTGCCACTTATTGCTTGAATCTCCTTTTGAAATATATTGGTAACATGTCTGATGTAACAAAACTTGCATTACAGGCTTCAAAAGTGAATATTTTTATTTACAATCATATGATATGTTTGTTTTAGCTTAGGAGAATACTTGGTTGGATAGATATTGTGCGTCTTGGAGTAACTTGATTTGCTACTAATTTTATCAATTTGAAAAGCCTGTATGATCATAAGCAATCTTGCAAGCTTTAGTGATAGACAACCACTTTACAAGTCATAAGTTAAGCATGACTTTTGCTGGAAAAACTGTTAGTGATGTAATCCTAAATAATAAGTTTTGGAATGATTGCTTCCAAATTGCTCAAGTTGTGGCCCACATTATTAAGTTTCTAATAATTGTAAATGCTAATAAGCCTTCTTTGGGTTATGTTTATAAAGGCATGCAAAGAGCTAAGAATGCAATCAAGGAGATGTTTAGGAACAAGAGAAGATTGTACTTGCCTTATACACAACTCATTAAGGCTCGATGAGATAAGCACTTGAAGTGTGATCTTCATGCAGCATCTTACCTTTTGAATCATGCTTTCTTTTATGATGAAAAATTTATTGAGAAGAATAAGATCTTGTGAGGACTTCTTGATTTGCTTGATGTAAAAAGCATTTATAATAATTCATTACAAGCACTTAATGAGGTCGCAAAGGTAGTTTTAGTCGACTATCTGCTCTCAAGGTGACAAAGACAATGCAACCTAATAATCAATAATTTGTTCTTCCAAATTTAAACAATTATAAATGTTTTCTTTGTTTAATACATTAAAAAATCTATTATACTGATTATGTTTACCTGTTTGGTCACATATGTAGATCAATGGTGAAGATTATTTGGTTTTGATGCTCCAAATCTAAGACAAGTAGTAATTTGTATCTTTAGTCAAACAGCTTCTTCTCCTGGATATGACTAAAATTGGAGCTTCTTTGAACATATCTATACAAAGAAAAGGAATAGTCTAGAGTATCAAAGACTCAGTGATCATGTGTATGCTACTTATAACTTGCATTTGAAGAACAAGTATACAAATAATTAAATAAACTAGAGATTATATTTTATTATTACTTATATTCTTTATTTACTTATTAGTATAATTGTATATTTGATATTTACTCAAATATTTTGTTTTAGGTTACATTACAAAGCAATCAAAACTAGAAATTATGATCCAATTAACTATGAATGCATTGACACGCTTGATTTTTGGATCGTTGAAGAAGAAGCATCAGAGTTTGACAATGACAATGTTGATATTGATAATGCTATCTATGAAGAAAATGCAATTCCAATAAATGTTGATAGTCAATAATCAAATATCCTTAATCTTTGATTACAAAATATGTAAAAATCTTAACTATTCTTTTTATATATGATATAATAATTAACTTTGGCACTTTACTTGTTATTTAATTAGGTGATAATGATATTGGAACATCAGAACAACCATTTGTGGATTTGGAATAAATTGATGATCATGATGATGACTGTCATTTTAGTGGTGATGGTCCCATCCCACTTATTGGATTGAATGTTGATAAATGTTGTAATGATTGAAAATTTTTATGTTGTGGAATTGTTTTATTTTGTGATTGAGATTTAAGGATGTTGTATGACTTTTGTAATTGTGGACTTATTTAAGTTATTTTAGTTGGTTGTACTTTACTACTTTGTAACGAAATTATTTAATGATGTTTCAACTTTCAACTTTCAATTTCAAGTATATTATATTATTAGTGTTTATTAGTAATTTAGTTGATTATTTTAATTTTAATTTTTTTATTTAAGTAATAATTATTATATATATATATATAATATATTAGTATTTTACACTATATATATATTTAAGAAAATTTTAAAAATGTTATTTAATTAAAATCCGGTTCATCCCCAATTGGACCACTAACCCATAACCCTCTGTCCCACTAGTTCAATGAATGGTCCAATTTTAAAAACATTGATCAATCATACACAAATTTAAACATAATAAGTTTAAACATAAATATATTAATAATATTTTATGCGATAATTCACATTAAATTTTATAAATTATATATTTAAAATATACTCAAATAGTTTAAATATTAAATAGAAACTAATTTACATTAATAAAATTATAATTAAATATTAAATAAAATTATCAGTTACAATTTAAAAATACTTAAAAATAAAAAATATTTTAATGAATAATTAATAAAAATATAACCAGTTAAATCACACACAAATATAACTATAATAAAACTTAATATGCCTAACATAAATGTGCCAAACCATAAATGTCTTTCCCCCCTCACCCTTTTTGTGGTCAAATATCAGGTATGTCAGGTGCTGGAGGTGTTAACGGGAGAGGCAATAGGAAGAGTAAGGGGAAGGCTATTGCTGGCTCTTCAAACCCTTTAGATGACCTGCACCAATTCATGCCTACCCTGAAGGTGCCGTCATAGTCAACTACACCTTATGTGTCAACGACGGATCCAGTTCATCTCGAATCTAAATTGTCGTTCGCAGCCCCAACAACACCGGGGTCAGCTACCTCCGGTGCTATGAGGTCCTCCTAGGTGAGTCCCCATTTCTAAGCCCCTTATGGTGAGCCTGGCAACAGGGACCCCGTCGACGGGTGCATATGGATAGACACACGTGGGAATGAGTAAATACACTTATCATACTTGAATTAATAATTAATACAAATATAATAGGCATTCCTTATAACGATTTTTTTTGTAGGTTTGAACCTTTGTAAAGCCCCATGACCATACTCTCTACTATCTTCAAATCACATTATGACGGGCCTTATAAAAGCTTTAACAAGATTCCCAAGGAGGTGAAGGACCACTAGTATGACCTATTTAAGATATTAATCAAATGTACATATTTTGTATTCAATTAATTTTATTTTCATGGTCATTGACTCTAACTCTATTATTTCTAATGCAGTCATACTGTAGATGGAAACTTGAGTCAAAAAGAGACATCTATAGGGTGTGGAGGTTAAAGTGCTCTAACAGCATACGAGCAGCACATAGAGACATTCGTATAGGGAAGTATCAGGGCCTTTGGATGGGCGTCGACATCAGGGCCAAGCTCATGGAATATTGGGTGAACCCCATGTTTAAGGCTCCCTTGGAGAAGAATAAGAGGAATCAGTCCATGAATCAAGGTGCCACTGTCCATCGAGGCAGATCCGTCTCTTTCTCCAAGCATCCAAGGAGGCTGATAAGTTTATTCAAACATTTTAATTCATCGTTGCAAGCAAATGAATTAGGGAAGCCAGTTGACGTCGATGAGGTCTTCCATCATATTTAGTATAGCAAGGACAAGGGCTCCATCCATACGTTGAGAGTACTTACGTAAGTTAAATTATATTTCATTAAATTTTAATATTATAGGTTTATGTTTAATTGAGTTTCAACTAACTTTGCACTAGTTATGGTATAATTCATACAGCAATCTTATGAGGAGTGCAAAGCTCATGGCCTGGCGTCACCCTATTCTTCCATCGATAGCAGCCTATTTTTACATTTTTTAAATTACATTTGATATAATTCATATATGTTTGATCCTATCAAATTTTTTATGCCATAAATTTAAATTGTATTTTAATGTTGACAAGTTCGTGTATAAAAAAATTAATAAATATAATATCAATTAATTATTAACTATTAATTATTAATTAAATTATTATTTTTATATTTTTATACTTATGAATGTAATATTATATATATATATATATATATATATATATAATTTTATATGAATTTATTTAAATTATATTTATATATTTATTTACATATTTAAATTATTTAATATATTATCAAGTTAATAATATTTATATTTATATTTATCAAGTTATAGTTAAATAAATTTTTATTCATTTTTTTTGTTATCTCACGTATGCTTTCACGGTATTTCAGTGAGATATTTCACTTGTCTCATGGATATGTTCATGACCAAATTCTGTGAGAACTTGTCACGAAAAGCTTTTTTTGGTACCCCTCTCACGATTTCATCCTTTTTTTTTCTTAGATTTCATACATAATTCTCACATATTATTGTCATGAGAAACGGTTTCACGGGTTGTTATGCATGAGAACTTTTGTGAGAGTCATTCCTAAATGCTAGCGACCAAAAATCCATGAGAAAGTCTATGAGAAATTGATTTCTCATGGAGTTTTTGGCTTTTCTCACATATTGCTTCCGTGAGAAATTGCTTGTTTTCTTGTAATGTCTCTTTCACTATCACTCTATTTTCTCTTCCATTACAGGGCTTGGATGTCGTATTAGGTGTGCAATGGTTGGTGGAACTGGGCCCTATTTTGTGTGATTGGTGCAACATGTCGATGAGATTCAACTGGCAAGGGAAATCTCAAGTTCTTCATGGTCAAAATGAGCCCTCTTCGACGTAAGTCACGATGCAATCACTTGAGAAAGAATTTAATATTGGGGGCATCTTATTCACATTAGTGGTCAAGGAAGTCAAACACAATGAGGTTGATGCTTCACTAAGACCAAACGATGTAGACATAATACTGGAAGAATTTGTCACCATCTTTGAATAACCATGTTCTCTACCCTCATCCTCGGGACATTAGCCACTGGATTCCATTGAAAGAATGAACTTCAGCTATTAATGTGCATCCCTACAAATATGCACACTTCCAAAAAAGTGAAATCTAACGACATGTGACGGAGAAGCTAGAAAATGGAACAATTTATCCTAGTCGTAGCCCTTTTTCCTCATATTGTTTTTGTTGGTTACAAAATGGTGGTTTTGCATCAATTAGATAGCATTGAATGAGGCAAAAATCAAGGATCGTTTCCCAATTTTAACAGTATATAACATGATCAATGAACTACATGGAGCTAGGTATTTCACTAAGCTTGACCTTAGAACCAGATATCCCCATATCAGAGTCCATCCTAAAGATGTGCACAAGATGGCTTTCCAAACACACAGTGGATATTACTAGTACCAGATAGGTGAATATTTTGTGATGTTTTTATAGTGAATTCTCTTGCATTTAATTGCTTTGTTCTTGAGTTTCTTGTGTTCTTAGCTTTGTTTTCTATTTTGTAGGTGTTTTGAAGCAGAAATTCAATTATAAGAAGAAGTGATTTAAGTTAGACAAGCTTTGGAGCAATTTGAAAGCAAGTATATGTGAAAACTAGCTCAAAACTCTTATTTTGAGGTCCAAGTTAGAAGTACTAGTGTCCCAGCACTCATCCTTGGGTGCCTCAGAGCTCAAAATTGAAGAAAAAGTGTCCCAACCCTAGAGTTTAGCGCCCTTGTGCTCACAGACAGCACTGCTGTGCCTAGAAGGACATACCAGACCCTCCAGGCGTTGGCACTACAATGTTAGCTCATGAACCTTGTATAGGTAGGCACCATGGAGCCCGCTACTGGTAACTCTCATTTAAAAATTAAGGCTGAGCACTTAACACTTTGAAAACACATTTGCCCATTTCATTTCATCATTCTATCATCTGGAAAATTAGAGAGAAAGCTTAGAAGAGAAGAGAAGATGAGGAGGATGAAGAGAGTGATTTTAGAGAAGATTCATCCACATGGAATCCTTCAAAGAGTTTTCTCTTTATCTTTTCTTCATTCTCTTTGTATCTTTTAATATTTTCATGGATTTGAATGTTGTATTGGGTAATTTTCTAATGTTAGAAGGCTAAATCCCCTTAGTTGAGGGTGAACTCCATGCCTTAGACATGATTTTGTGATTATATCTATTGTAATATTATCCAACTCCTTTTGAATGGTTGTTTATGTTCTTCTACTTGATTTGTTCATGATTATTGCTTAGTTTTGTTTGGGTGGCCAACTGAATGAGCTAGGTATTCTAGGATAAAGGATTGAACACGTAATAGTTTGATTCTCTTATTCATAAGTAGCAATTTGTAATTGTTAGGATGGTCAAGTCCTTGAGAACTATGATGTGGAGCATAACATAGGTTAAATAATCTAAGCATTTGAGATTCTTGCCTAGATTAACCTATCTTTCTCACCTTAATGCTTTCATTGGATTAAATCTAAAGAGTTTGTTCTAGGTTGTTCATTGAATAGGGAGTAAGTAGGGAGCGTTCATTTATTTATCGATAATCAAAGGAAATATTGGGGTAGTAGAGCTTGTTGCTCTTTACGGTTAGTAGTCGGGATAGAGAGTTGGGAATATTGTCATGTTTATAATCATAATTAATGATTGTCTTGCTGGTGTCCAATGGTAAAGAGTCAATCCTCCATCATATTTCTCATCTTATTCTAATTTTCTTGTTGTTTGTGTTATTCTTTAGTTATATTGCTTATACTTATGCCCTGTTTGTTTAGACTTATTTTGAGAATAAGTTACTTTTTTACAAAAAATAATGCATTATGATAAGAATATACCTGTCTGTTTGTACTTATAGAAAACGGATAAGTTAATGAAAATGGAGAAAATCTCCTATAAAGAGAAGTTAAAATTTTTAGCTTCTCCTGATAAAGAGAAAAATAAGAAGAGAGAGAAACCTTTATTTCTAAAATTGTTCACCGTACTTCAAAAGCCCTTTTAAATTATTGCATCCAAATATAAAACAATTTCTCCTTAAAAAAAAGTCTTTCTTCTTGTGGGAGAAGGAGAAAATGTATTATCTGATAAGCCCAAACAAACAGCACCTTACATTCACCCTTATTTTAAGTACCTTTTTCTTAACAAAATCCCCCGTTTACATTTCAAGTATCGATTTATTAATTTCATTGGCAATTAATCAACTAAACTCAATCACTTGTGAAAAAATGACATTTTCTTATAAAAACAAAATACTCACCACTATACTGCAAGGTTATATTAGTGAGTCTCCCATTTAGAAGGCAATCAAATTTAGGCTTTGTTGCTGAGGTTTGAAGTGTCTATTTGGGAACACACCAGTACCTCATCATGCCGTTTGGGCTTTGTAATGCACCATCCACTTTTCAAGCCAACATGAACTCAATTTTCAAACCACTTTTGCATAAGTTTGTGATTGTGTTTTGTGATGATATCTTGGTTTATAGTCATTCCTGGGAGGTGCATTTGGAACACATTAGAGTGGCTTTTAGAATTTTGCAAACTCAACCATTTTTTCTTAAGTGCTCTAAGTGTACATTCAGACAAGAGAAGATAAGCTATTTGGGGCATTTAATTTTCAGCAGAGGAGTGCAAGTGAATGAGAGCAAGATCTCGGCTATAAGGAATTGGCCTAGACCTGCCAATGTGATAGTGCATCGAGTTTTCTTCGGACTTACACAATTCTACTGCAATTTTGTGTGCAACTATGGGATCATTGCTTCTCCTCTAACTTAGTTTCTAAAGAAGGGAAAATTCCATTAGGATGATAATGCAGAGAAGGTTTTTGAAGGGCTCAAATCTGCTATGACTACAACTCCAATACCGGTCTTCCCTAATTTTAATGAGATTTTTATAATAGAATCCGATGCTTTAGATATAGGTATCAGAGCAATTTTGTCCCAACAAGGCCAACCAATGGCATTTTTAAGTAAAGTTCTAGGTTTGAGAAAGAAAGCATGGCCCATTTATTCAAAGGAAATGCTTGCCATCCTTGAAGCTATATGTTGTTAGAGACCTTAACTCTTAGGAAAGAATTGTTGGATTCTAACATATCAATGCAATTTGAGTTTTTTCTTAGAGCAACATGTAATCACCCTTGGAGCAACAGAACTGGGTCAGCAAGTTACTTGGGTATGAGTACGAAATCATGTACAGGCTTGGCAAGGAGAACAAAGCAGTGGATTCTCTTTCAAGGGAAGTGGGGTCATCAATTTTATGGGCAATTTCAGCACCCCAATTCTTCATATGGGAGGAATTTAAAAAGGAAACAGTTAAGAGCCCCTGGGTTTAGGAATTAAGAAGTCATTTGGAATCTAATACTGAAGGAGTGCCTAACTAGTGCATGGATAGATGAACTACTGTGGTTCAAGGGATGAGTAGCAGTCCCACCTGAGTCAACCTTGAAGCCTCACATGGTCAATGAATTCCATGACACAAAAGCAGGGGGCCATTCAGGGGTATTACAAACTTGGAGGAGAATTGCTTGAGAATTGTACTTCACCCAGCTCAAGAAGGATGTTCAGAGTTATGTAACAGCGAGCAATGTGTGCCAGCGAAATAAGATAGACTCTCGATCACCATTAGGCATCCTTCAACCTCTCCTAGTGCCTTCACAAGTATGGAAAGGTGTTTCCATGAGCTTCAATGAAGGATTGCCAATCTCCAACTGGAAAAATGGCATACTAGTGGTGGTAGATCGCTTGACAAAGTACGCCCACTTCATCGGTGCGGCTCATCCATTTATAGCCAAAAAGATTGCGAAGGTGTATGTTGAAAGTGTGGCTTGCCTTCATGGTATTTCTTACACCATTGTTAGGGATCGTGGTGCTCTGTTTACAAGCCACTGTTGATAAGAATTCTTTAAGTTGCAAGGGACACAATTCAACATGTCGACGGCCTATCATCTCGAGATCAACGATCAGACATAGTAGTGAACTGAAGCTTGCAGGAATACCTTTGTTTCCTATCGAACGAAGCTCCAAAATGATGGAGTCATCATCTGCCATGGGTGAAATTCTGATATGGTACCACGTTCCACCAAGCTATTAGTTCACTTCAGGACTTGTTTGAGAGACCACCACTGGTAATCACTCTTTATTTACCAGGTAGTACAATTATGCAAGAAGTGGATAAGGAACTATGTGACAGGGACAAGCTGCTGCAATGGATAAGGCTCAATTTTGAGAAGGTTAGGAATTGAATGAAGCAACAGGCAGATGCTTGTCGTCGTGATGACTTCTTTTATGGTAAATAACTGGGTTTTTATGAAATTATAGCCATTCAAATAGCAATCGGTGTTCAAATGAGTGAATCAAAAGCTTGATAATATATATTTTGGACCATATCGAGTGATGGAGAAAATAGAAATTGTTGCTTACAGACTGGAACTGCAAGATCATTCAAAGATCCACCCTGTATTCCACATATCTTGACTTAAATGGCACATCAGAATAGGGGAAGTTTCACTGTGTACTACATCTCCGATTTCAGATGATGGTTGCCTTAAACTCGAACCAATAGCTGCCAAAGATTTTCGCTAGGTGAAACAGGGTAACGAAATTGTAGCTGAAGTCTTAATTCAATGGAAGCACCTACCTGAGGAAGAAGCCACTTAGGAGTCAACCAATCAAATATAGCACCAATTTCAAAATTTCAACCTTGAGGACATGGTTGATGTCCCAAGGGTGACGTGTGGTGAGCCTCATAGGATAAGGAAGCCAAATCACAGGTACTTGTCCATATTGGCTGCAAAACCAAGGGAAGCAAGTCAACAACTAATGGAGGTATTGGAAATGGGAGCTAGCTGACCTGGCATATCAGCATGCACACGTGAAGGCGAGAGTTATGTGGATAAGAGTGAGTTCAGTCAGTCTTAGTAGCCGTTATAGGCTTAGTCTATATATGAGTCTGCAAATTATAGTATTGGTAGGAAAAAAGTTGTAATCGTGGTTTTGTCTCCAGCCAAAATTGGAGAGTTCTATCGCAAATCGACGTTTTCAGCTTGAGTCTTATTTTGGGCTTCCAATATTCATGATGACCACATAATAAACATTGGTAGTCTGTGAGGAATCGTCATCTTCTTAGCTTTGAGCTAGTAGTTAGAATGTTATGACAAGACCACCAAATAAAACACTTTTTCCAGAATATTTAACTTACATAATGAGTGCTAAGGAAAAGAACCATCATCAAGGTTACTATTGCGAATTTCATTCATACTTATAGCATTATTTTGTCTCAAAATCCAATACCCCTACTCGATAGTGTATAGACCTAAACCACTTCTAAACCAGCATATTTTATCAAAATATTGAATTTAGGCAAAGGAATATTGATGATCTATTGTATTTGGTGATAAGAATAGTACTGCGTAGGTCGACATAAATCCCTAGATACGATGTGATGGTTGATAATATGACTAACAAAATCATTGTCATGTTGCAAGCTCCCCTGCCTTTGATACCATAACGGGCTAGATAATGGAACAATGGTAGCATCTCTAGCTCTTCATTATGGTTAAGGATAAATCCACTTACTAGGAGAATGAATTCGTTTCCAAACAGAAGATGCTAAACTACATAATACCAAGGGGGAACTTATATCCTGGAAATTCGTGGCATATTTACTGTGTACTTTTTTGCTAAACAAAGTCTTGGAATTACCAAATTCCCTTTAATATGTTTAATTATTGGGCTTGTACTTTTAAACAGGTGCTTCAACAAAAAATGATTTTACTAAAAAATTAGCTATTTGTATTTGGATTTAATAATGCAAAAATAATTTTATTAAAAAAAGTAATTGTTTTATGTTTGAATGTATAAATATAAAAGTACTTTTATACTAATAAAATTATTGAAAAAGATATTTAGAATCACTTTTTTTGTATTGTGTTTGGATAAAAAAACACTTATTATAAATTTTAAAAATTAATGTGTTAAATTAAATTTAAAATTCTAATATATATTATTTAGTTAATTTTTGTTAATATTATTATAAAAATTTTAAAATTTTGAACATAATTAAAATAAATCTCATAAATTAACTTTTATCTTCAGAGATATGAGACAAAATTATCTCATAATAATGTGACATTAATAAATGGGCAATTCTATGCTACTGCCCGAGGCGGTAGCGTAGATTTTTTAATTTTTTTTATTATCTCTTTTTAATTTTTTTTAATTTTTAATATTAATAAATTATTATTTATATTATATATTTTTTAAAGAGTTTTTTAAAACGTTTTTATATTTTTTAAAAAAAATTTTATTTATGAATTAATAGTATCAACAAAATTATGGATGAATAGTATATAAAAGATGTAAAAATATTTAAAAATTTTAAAAAAAATTTTAAAAATTTCTAAAAAATTATATGACATAGACAATAATTAATTAATGTTAAAAAATAAAAATAATTAAGATAAAAAATTTAAAAAAATATCACATTTAGATATCAAATTAAATGATACAATCTCATTTTTGGGACTGTACCATAGCAACCACCTTAATAAATATACAAAACAAATGTTGATTAATAGAAAGAAATATTTCTAAATTGACCCATCTCAACATTACACTATTCCAAGTCAATGCATTGTGCAACCTTGAGATGGACTAGAAGTGGGTGACGATGGGCGGGGCTGCCAGTGGCATTGATTATGGGTGACGATGGGCGGGGCTGCCAGTGGCATTGACTATGGGTGACGATGGAGCACTGTACTGAGGGCCGATGATGGCAGAGGAAATCACAGCATGAGGAAGGATGTGAGAAGAATGAGAATTGCAAATTTGGCCGGCGATAATTTTGTTCAAAAAACTCTCTCTCTCTTCTACTGCAAGTATTTTTTTCAAAAGCTAAAATTTTTAGCTTCTAAAAAAAGTATCCAAACCTACTTTTTTTAAAAATAAAGTGAGCATGTAAAAAAACTCAAAATATATTTATTAAAAATATAAATATACAAAAAATTTATGATTTTGATCCAATTTTAAATTCTAAATTTTGTTAACTATAATACAAAAATTATCAAATTAAAAATAAAATAACAAAAATATCAAAATAAAATCAAAGAACATGGTGGCAGATTCTAGAAGATTCTCTACCTCTATATATCTTAAGAGGATAAGCATAAAATTTAAAATTAACACTAAATAATTTCTTAAAAGTTAGAAAAATAAAAAAGAATAAAAATTTTCATACAAAAATACCAAAATATCCCTCTTAATAACTTCTTCCTCAAGCTGACCTACATAGAAAAAAGGCATTGTTGCTTAGCGGTAAGGCAAAATGCCTCTCACTGTACATGTGGGTCCCGTACAAGACCCACATTTATAGTAACGGTCTGCAGCCACTCATTGCACAGTCTATTGCCCCAATATGGGGTGGCAGGCTAGAAAAAACCATAGGAAAATCACTAACTCGTGTTTTTGGTAACCCAAGCCTGGCTTTGTTTTTGGAAAAATCTCATCCAATCTTCCCCGTCCACTCACAAAAATATCCCTCTTGATACCTTCTTCCTCAAGCTCACCCACATAAAGATCAAAAAAAGCTTCCTCTTCATGCCCTCACCTCACAGAGTCACAGACCCACAAACTCTCCCACTCTTCCATTGTTTCTTTCTTCTTTTTCACATGATCACCGCCACACTCTCTGTTTCACCTCCAAAATTAACCATTTCCTACATCTGAACACCACAGCTCCTAAAAACAACCTCACCTCGGCTCCTTGTCTGATCTCCTTCACACCATTTACAGACAATCACCATTGATGGTGTGACACATGAGAAGTAAGGGTTCACTCTCCATAGTGAAATCTGGGTGATTTGGGGACTCAACTTTTGTCATACGCACTTAGGAAAAAAGTCTGGTGGAAGGTAATGCTATTACTTCGAACTTGAAAAATTTGTAAGTATGAAGGTGACTATTTATAAAAGTACTACATGAAATTTACTTGTTTAAAAATTTAAAAGTGGATAAAATAAGGAGATTAAGTCAAAATTTTAATTCATAATTATACTATTTATTTTATTATTTTATCTTATTTTACCACTCACTGAGTTTGTTTAGACTCACTTTTCTCTTCTTTGAAGTTTTATATAATAGGTAGATCCTTTGGGAAAGTTGAAAAACTCTCTCTCTCTCTCTCTCTCTGAGTGGCTAGCATATTTGGTAAGCATCCTTTCTGAACAAGTAGGGATTGTGAGGAGATGAGGAAGGACCTATATAGAGGTTGCATTGCATGATTTCAATTTATTTGTTTTAAATTTTCATGCATAATGTATTTTCCAAGTAATATATTGTGCATTTATCTTAACCTTTACATTTGGGTTGTATGAAAATTTTAAGTAAACTTGGAATAAGAGCATTGTTGATTTGGAATGTTTAAAGTTGGAATTGCATTATAGAAGTATGGCTTGTAGGATGAAGATCTTTTTATCACTCAGCCTACACCGATTGCGAGCCCGATTTAGGTAGTAACAACTTCACACAAGCACACAGAAGAAGAAGCTTGTTGAAGGAACCCAAGCCTTTAACATCAACATTTCTATCTGTTTTGGATTGAGTGTGTAAGGACAACTCACCAATCTCTATGAAATCTCATTAATTTAAAACTATGTTGATTGAGAAAATAATAAACAATTAAATTATTTAAATGAATAAATTTTTCTTAAAAGGTTGATAAATAAGGAAATGAAAAAGCTTAAGATAATTTACCTTTTAAAGACTTCATGGTTAGAAAGAGTTATACGTTGCATTGTTGGAGCCATCTGCTTGTCTTGGAGAATTGTGTCAACAGGAACAAAAAACACTTGGCCATTATAAGACTGTATATTGACCACCTAGAGAAAAACTTTTAGGAGCATAGCTTTGTGCCTTTTCTAGTGGCTTCCCTTCAACCTTTTTAGATATTTTTCCTTGAACTTACGTGGCATCCTAAGATACTGCCGTGGCTGTGATGTCTAGAACCTTTCCAAAAACAACCAGTTAGCAAGAGATAAAGCTCACGTTCCTCTACTGTCCTGCTCCAGAGACTTCGGTTTCTTGCAATCTTCAACTCTGAAATTGTCATACGATTCGAAAGCTATTCAACCTCCGTTCCTTGCTGCAACCTTACTCCTTATTACGATTTCCCTCTACTTTCGGCCAAGTTTGCTGGAAGTTGCACTAATAGAGACTTTAATATATGTTCCAATGGACTCTAACTTGGGTATCTTGAAGCATTAATTGGTAAGAGAGTTTGAGATCCTTAATATTTTTGTCTTTTGTCAAAGCTTTTCTTCTTAATTGATGATGCAGCTGGTGGGGCAGATTGGGTATATTTTTATATACTGGACGGATCTAATAATGAAACTATTAAGTGAGGGAACATTTCTATGGGATTTTGGATGGAGGATGCTTTTGAGGTGTTGCTTAGATTTCCTAAAGAAAATACTTAGTTCTAGCATCTGAGTTAAGCAAAAAAATTCTTTTGTGATTTTAATGCCAATGCTTAACTGTGGGGTTAGAGTTCAAGAATACCTCAAGAAAACATCTTCTAGAGCATTGTGAAATTTGAAGAAATTGGTATAAAGTGTCAAACTTTTAGATGCTTAAGGAAATTTAAGCAAGTAATGGAGAATTGTAGTATCCATGAGATAGTTGGTCGATGACAAGTTAAAGAGATCCAATTTCATTGGTGTTACTGTTAGTTGTCAAACTAAAGATAGTAAATTTAGTCCTCTGCTCATGCTCTTAAGATAGTAAAAAAGAGAGAAATTAAGGGCTGGCTCCTAATGGAATTTATCATAAAGTTAAGGATTTATGCTATAAATAGCTCTAGTAATTAATTCAATTAAGTTTTATCTTTGTTTCTATAGTTGGGACCCTAATGTTTGGTTATGG
>JASKGM010030972.1:8881-25670 GCA_034509205.1 Ceratonia siliqua | reverse complement strand
CAAAAAACTTACCCATAAATCACCCATTAACAAACAAAATTTAGATATTAGAAAAATGAACAAATTTTGACAAACCTTAATGGAGAAATGAGATAGATTAAACACCACTTCAATTCACCGAACTTGCCAAAAAAGGCCCAACAAAGTCTGAGAATTCTGCCTGGACAGAAAAATCAGAGAGAAAACGCATTTGGGGACAAACCGTTCACAATGTAAAGAAAGAATGAGGGAGGTATATATTTCAATTATTCTGACGGCCATTCTGACGGAATTTAGCCGTCAGAAATTTCTTACGGCCAAATTTCGTCAGAAATGCCGTCAGAATAACCAAAAACACACAGTTTCAATTATTTTCTCTATTCTGACGGCCACAAGGCCGTGATAAACTGTCGGTGGGTTATTTTGATGGACAGGTTTTCATCAAAAATTCTCCCGCCATCATTGGCGCGCTATTTCTGACGGTTGTCGACGGAATTTCTGATGAATTTTCTGGCGGCTTGTTTAAGTAGTCAGAAAATCCGTCAGAAATTTTTATTCCATTCATTTCCGTCACAAGGGAGTGAGAAATTCTGTCATAAATTCTGATGGACTTAGTGTCCGTCAGAAAAGCCGTCAGAAAATGCAAGTTTTTTTGTAGTGCATGTAGAATCCAAGTTAAAATCATTATGGAGCATCAAAAAGAATTTTACGATATTTGCAAGGAACAAAAGATTTTGGAATACAATATAAATCTATTAAAAATCCAACACTACTTGGCTACACTGATAATGACTGGGCAGGATCTGTTGATGACATGAAGAGTACTTCAGGATACGTATTCACTCTTGGATCAAGAGTATTTTCTTGGTCTTCAAAGAAGCAGGAAACGGTTGCTTAGTCATCTGTTGAAGCAGAATACATTACAGCAGCAAATGCTACTAGCTAAGCAATCTGGTTGAAGAAAATATTTAAAGACATTGGAGAACAATGTGAAAATCCAATAAAGATTCTCTGTGACAGTAAATCAACTATTAATATTGCTAATAATCCGATTCATCACAACTGGACTAAACATATTGCAACTAAGTACTATTTCATATGCAAAGCGAGAGTAGAGAAAAAGATAATGCTGGTGTATTGCAGTACGGAGGAACAACTTGCAGACATTTTCACAAAAGCACTGCCAAGACCAAAATTTGAAATATTACGAAGATTACTTGGAGTAACACAAATGAGCATCAAGGAAGAGTGTTTATAAAGCGATGCCCATTTTTCCAAGAGGCGATATGCATATTTGAAACAACTAGAAAATTCTTCATTAATCCAGAATGATGTTGGCCAAAAGAGAAATTATGCATGTGCAATAAAGTAAAGCAAAAAATTAAAGCTGTGAAAGATATTTGTAATAAAATACAATTAGAAAAAGCATGAGCATGAAAACAAACTTAGTCAAGTCGGTGAACAAATGGCTATATATACCCATTAACCTTCCTACGTGAAGGGGTAGAAAACTCGAATTAGAAAAGCCTCACAAGTCTTGTACAATACCTAGTCCTATCATCTAATAAATATATTTTATCACTATTTCACATCAACTACTCACTCTCTCCAATCAATAACTTTCAACTATCAATTTATTTCAAATTTTTATCATCTAACCTATACACACCAAATTTCTGTTCTTAATTAACACATTCAATAGGCCTGGTTTCTAGCTTCAATGCTGTTAGTTTGGAGAAGCATGGCTACATTGCAGAGGAACGTGGGGAAATTATGAGGCAGGTTCACAAGATGGCAAAACCATGACTCAGTGCATGGTAACCTTATTTTACTCCTCTGTTATTGTAGTAGAATAGGTCCAAGATTGTCTTATGCTTGTGTTTTCCATTTTATGTATATAAGTAGGAACCTTAAGAATGTTCAGTTTATGTTGATTAATGAAAGTCTTGTGGTTTATTTCTCACCCTAAGAGGACACTTTAAACTTTCCATAACTCCGTCTCTGATTGGGACCTATCAAGTGACCTCACTTTGAAATAGTGTCAAGAAAAAGTGCCCCACATTTAATCCACATTTCTTATTAGCACAATATCATCTAACCTAGTTAACATTTTTTTCATTGCTACAATACCATCCATTCCACTTATTTCATTACATTAAGAGCAAATAGTATAGGCAGGATTGTCCATGGGACATTTTATCAGAGGCAAGGTGCAAAGTTCATGAGAAGAGGCCTTTCAAGCACAAAACTAAGGATGGGCACTAGTCTACATGCCACAATCCAATCGACATCAAGGTATAATTTTAGACTGACACGGCCGCACTTGTTTATATTAGTTTTCCGAAGTCGCATTGTGGCTCATAGGGGTGTTCATGAGCTGGGTTGGTTTGGGTTTAGACTTAACCCAAACCCAACCTAAAAATTTTTGTATACTCTACAACCTGAACTAACCCAAAACCACAAGACTTGTAGCCTGACCAAATCAACCCGCATGAAAAGTCGGTTTGGTTTGGGTTGGTTTGAGTTGTGGAGTATTGAACTGGTGAGAGAGATTCAGCTAGTGACCTAGCATCGAGGTGCTCGTAAAGTCATTATGTGAGAAGGAAGACGAATCAATTTAGGTTGCATTGATTTTGGGCTTGCTCCAAGACAGGCTGATTTGAGAATCAAAGGAGAAATTTATTGGAGGGAATGATGTTTCAACTTTCAAATTCTAATTTTGTGATATAATTCATATATAATATATTTATTTAAAAAATAATAAATAATTGAGTTGGGTTGGGTTAGATTGATTTTTTATATTTGCTAACCCAAACCTAACCCAACACAACGCAACCCATATAAAAATATAAATCAACACAATTCATCAGTTTGGTTTTGGTTAATCGATTTGGTATGGTTCGTTTGGGTTTTAAACAGACCTAAGGGTTTGGATAACCAGGACACCTTTGGAGTGATTGTTCGTTTAAACGGGTCATGGAAGTTACATCTGCAATCTATATATTTTGGTGGGTTAAAGAACCAACCCACCAAGTTGTAAAATACTATCAAAGCAAAAAAAATGAATGAAAATGCACAGTAATGTATTGTGAAGATATATACTATCAAATATTAGTTTTGGATGTCAAATATATATGGGTACCAAAAAATAAAGAGAATATCAATTATTTGTTTATGTTAATGTTAAAATAATTTTTTTTTTAAATATTTTGAATCATGAGTATCAAATATCTTTAACTTTAAGATATTTTGGATAATAAAAATTGTATCCTACCGACCAAAAATTGTGAAAAAAAAATTAAAACTATATTTAACCAAAATAATTTTGAATATCTATTTTTGAAATTTACTAGTATTCATTATAAGTCACATTTTGAATTAAATTTTGATGCAAATATTTGACTGGGCATTCAAAAAAGAATTATTAATTAGAAGAATCAAATCATAAGTCCGATATGCCACTATGTGTGATCTAGTGAGGAGCTCAGGAAGTTTTAGGCTCAAACCTTTCGTGATACCCATTTATACCACAAAACAAAAACACTTAAGTCCGATCTTCCCTTAAGTACATAGGAGTGATCATTTGAGTATGCCAGCACTCAAGTGCTAGAGCGATATAGAATTTGGTAAATTATACTATTGACGGTCACTCCAAAGAGATCTAGAGCTGAATCTCACAATTCTCACTATCATACCCATCACAAGAATTTTTAAGAAACTTCAAAACATAATTGTAGTTTGAAATCATTGAGAAATTCTCCCTTGGTTCAATGAGAGATTAATTAATCACATCAATATTTCTAGGCTATCTTGAAGGGAGAGGATTTCAATGGAGGCTCTGAGAAAGGACCTCGAATTAGACCCTTGGCTATGTGCCGATAAGCTGCTTCAGTCAGGTGTATTCCATCCCAGTTTGCATATGTGGAAGGGTTTGTGCATGCCTTCGAGCCAATGTGACCACACCTTGCTGAATTATTGAAATTGAATGGTCCACCTCCTCCACAACATGCTCTCAAAGTCCCACTAGTAAACCCTATAAATCATCAATATATCATTTAGGTGAGTATAGTAAGAATCAAACCTAGCAAATACATGGAGATATTGAACCTTTTACCATAATATCACCAACATAACTAAAAAAGTAAAATAAATTAAAGAGATAGACACAATATATATAGGCTCACAAACAATAAATATAAGTGAGACACACTAATCAAGTGATAAATCTTATGTGTTGTGTTTATTTTTCTCATAATATGATGGTGTCACATCTTTTTCTTATAATATGACGGTGTCACATCCTCTGATAACATGAAGAGGATCTTAATAATGCTTTTTTGTAAGAGAGGAGAGAATGTAGGGAAAGGGGAAGAACGAGTCTTACTTCCATGCCCAAAGCACAAGAAGGAAAAAGGACGCTAGAAGTAATTACCAAAGTGACGCGGTGCATGAAAGAAACGTTTGGCTGCGCCATAGTAGTTTGCATAGATTATCCTTGCATGAGAATTCTTCTGCCTAAGTGTCTCTAAGGCAAGGTTGAGCTGCTTGTTATGGTACCTGGCGAAAGCATTGAAACCTTTCAAACACCCATTTCGATCATAGTCCTCTTTGTTCTGGCTTCCATATAAGGTCAAATACACTGCAGAGCATCCAACTGGAAAATTCCCCGGCACCACCAACTCCACTGCTCCTTCAGCTATCAATTCCTAGCAAATAAAAGAAAAAAAAATAAATGAAATTTTGTAAAAGATAAATAGACTTTGTTTGTAAAAGATAAGAAGATCAAGCCAATTATGAATGGACATATAAGTATATCACACACATTTTGTAGTGAGACCCACCTCTGACATGTGCTTGCATGTCCCTTCATTATTGATTTAATCTACTTGTTTTTTTGTAAATTTATTTTAGCTAAGAAGGAGTGCGATATTAATGCACAGTGTTGGATTTAACATACACTGGTGACCTTAGTTATTGCTTCAACAACTAGAGGAACGTTAGCTATAAGTTGAGTAATGTTTCCACCAATAAAGGCAGCATAGTTATAATCATTTCCACCTATCTCTCCCACGAGAAAGAGTGCTCTTTTGAAGTAGCTATCACAATCTGTCACAGATGGGGACCAAGAATGAAGTTGTAAAGGAAATAATAATATGTAGCAGTGTAAGATATGGATACATCTAAGGAGTTTAAATTTCTAGTCAATGTCATCACCTTGTTTTGTGGTGCAAAGGAAGGGTTTGAGCTTCTTGAACCAGTCAAGCTGAACACTCAATGAATGCTTTGTCCACAGAACTTTTCCCATTCTTCTTTGGTAGAAGAATTCTGCATCAAGTGCTGTGGCTCCAGCAACAGCAAAATTTACCCCATGATGGATGTTTTGGCCTTTGGTTAGTTTCAGATATGGCGGCAAATATGGCAACCCATACGCCTCAGCTATAATAAAAATTCACCATAAGTGAGTTTTAATATGTTAATCCATTAATTCACAACTTTCTAATGTTACTTCCAATGATTTGGTCCGAAATCAATTAATTTGCTGCCCTGTGGTCATTTAAACATTTTATAATTTATTATGTTACTACTTAACGGTCATGTGGTATTATCGATCTGTATAGAGTTCAATATAAATGATCATGTGATTGTTGAAATGGTACCATGAATAGTTTCTGTTCAAGGTATAAATATAAAAAAGATTTTTATAAATGAATTTGTTCAAGATAAGTGAAACAAACCCAATAATGAAAGGGCATTGCTATGCCATCCAATAGCCATTATCTTGTGGTAGCATTTTATTTTTTTTATTTTTGTTTTTTTGTTTTTTTTATTTTTCTTGTATTTTTTTTAAGAAACAATTCAAAAAATAAAAGAAAGTAAAAAATAAATGAATTTTTTTGTACTTTTTCTTGGTTTTTTTTTCTGTTTTTTAAATTATTTTTTAATACTAGCGTTATGAAATTTTTTCAATTTTTTCAATTTTTTTGGATTCTTTTAAGTTGTTTCTTAAAAAATTATAAAAAAACTAAAAACGAAAAACAATAAAATAAATAAAATACTACTCCAAGAGTAGCAAAGCCCATTTCATAAATTCTGAAGTTGTTGATATATAGGATTAAGATGATGATGACATTTGAAAATTGAAAATGTGAGCTTCAAAATGACAATTTTTAAACTACAAGAGGGGTAAATTGATTTCATGTGACAATTACATAACTTGCTATTTCGCGTAAAATTTAGACGAAAAATACCATATGGTACATAGTTAAATAATAAAAGAAAAAACCACATTAATAGAAAGACACGCTTTTAAGTTACAAGATGACAAATTGATTTTAGATTACATTAGAGTAAACTATAAGACACCTTCTATTGTGTAAGAGATAGAACATTTCTCACACCTACCTATTAATGGTGATTAAGTGATCATCATCAATAGGACATTATGGAGAAAATAATGAAAAAGAGTTACATACCTATGAAATCTATCATTAGCCTTCCATCTGAGCAACGTCCAGTTGCATGTCTAAAGAAGGTTTCACCATAAGGGAACTTTCCGATGACTGGGAATGCAAGAGCACCTGAGGCTAGGAAATTGCCAGTGTCACTTAGAGAGTCACCAAAGTTGAAAATTGCCTCATATGGATGAGAACTCGGATTTGAAGCAACTTGCTCAAGGATTAAACCAAATGTGAAGGAGAAGATTAATAAGAGGACAAAGATCTTCATGGTTTTGCAGAAAAGATGATTAGCACTAGAGAGCGCCTGAAGGAAGGCTAAGCCACACCAGATTCAGTCGATGCAGTTGAGCTTTAAATATTATCACACCTTAGTGACTACTTTTTTCTCATCATAAAGTTTCCTTTGTGATATATACTGGTTTAGTTGATTGACTGATGAAAGAAAAGTTTATGAGTTGCAAGATTATGTAACCAAATAAAATTGCATTATTATAGGCAATTATGAGGTTTATAGTGTGGGGTTGTCTCAATTGTGGACCATATATTGAGGACCTGGACAATTAAGAATGACAGTTAGAAGGTTGAGATTAAGCTTCCATAATCATTGATTCATTGTGGTTATGTTCTGTTCTTCTTCTTCTCTTTTTTGGTCACAAATTTTATAGCTAATCAGGCGTGAGTAGTACAGTATCATCAATTAAAGATATACTTTCTTTTCTCTGAAAACTGCCATAGATTTTTTTTCTTTTTCTTGGCAAATTCCATCCTAAATTTTCGTACATTATCATTTGGGTAGTTGTTATGCTATTCATGAGTAGAAATATTCCAAGAATAGTTTTTTATTTTATTCTTTCTTATAATTTTTATTTTAAAAATAATTTTAAGAAATTTTGAAAACTAAAAAAGTTTCATAATACGAGTATTAAAAAACAAATGAAGTAAAGTAAAAAAATAAAGAAAAACTAAAAAATTATTTTTTTACTGTTTTTCAAATTTTTTTAAATTATTTCTTAAAATAAAAAATAAAAAATAAAAAACTACTCATAAGATATCATAGCAACTACTATTCATTTAAAGTCTTAATTAGCGTTTTAAGACTCTAATTGACATGATACGTCAAATCAATTTGATCAGGATTCGACTAAGTTACAACCCGGATTATCATAGAAACTCAATGAAGAGGTTAGACGGCTAAAACTAGTAAATCTGGCTAAAACTCAAAACGTGGCCAGTTTTTTTTTTTTTTTTATGAAACATTAAAAAATTGGAGATTTGGAATTTTTTGACTCATCGGTCCTGTAGATAAAGACTTATGACCCAAAAGAAAAACTAAAAGTTTTGAATATATATATGAAAGTTATATAAAAAAATTATTATGTCTAAACTCATGACTTCAAGTAATATAATCCTTAAAAATATTGATGGTTGGCCACTTTAATAAGAATGAGATAATATATATATATATATATATATATATATATATATATATATATATTATTAGACATAATTATTTTTTTATATAACTTATATTCTGTATATTAAAATTAATAATTTATATAATTATTATGTCATCTTATTAGACCAATGGTTTAACCAATTGATTTGACTCATGCGGAGGCCTGATTTTAAAACATTGGTCTCAACAAATAATGGATTAGGATCCTTTTATATTTTGAAAGAACATAACACTATCATATTTGGAAAGAGATAAACACAATATATGAGACCTACTACTTAATTAATGGGTCTCACTTACATTTATTGTGAGAAATTATAGGCTACAACACAATATAAAGGCACTGTAGTGGTACAATCTCTCACAAAAGCTAACGGGTCCACCTACTTTATTGTGGCCCCTACTTACTTTATTATGAGTCCTACCGTTTCTTATGTGTGGCTGTATTGCTATATCCTTTATGTGATGTTGTAGCTTAACAAAACTCATTTATTAGTTGTATATGAGCTTATACATATTATGTTTATCTCTCTCTAAACATGGCAATGTCTTGTTTTTTAGAAGATAAGGGGATCCAAATCCACAAAATAGTTAAGCAAAAATTAAGTCATGTTTTGGCTTTCACCTTTCTATTTAAATTTTAGGTTGACTAAATATTTAACATAATATCATCCAATGCCTTAAAACTTCAAATAAATTATATGATAACGTAATTCACATTTATATATGTACGTTGAATCCTCAAAGAAAGTATAAACACTTCCTATATATTCGTCAATGATCTGTTGTTTTATTTGATTTATACCAACACACACACACAAAATCATTACTTGACTTGAATTTCATCGATGTACTTTGAGGTAATAAAAAATTACTCTAAGGAGTGTGCTTAATTGGTATGAGTAAAAAAGAAAAGACTTCAAAGAAAATGAGTGAAGATTGATAATTTACCAAGCCAGGCTTGATGTTTAAAATCTAAATTATACACATTAGAATTTCTTTTCTCATATCATCCAAATCCTTGTTCTTAGAGAGCACATAATTAAAGGGTAAAACTTGCACATACTGAAATCAAGTCAAGATTCATGTTTATAAATATTTTCATACTTTTTTTGGATTATGATCTACCCCGGGCCAACTTAGGAACTCTGGGTGGAGCCCAGTCAGACTTTAGTGGATAATCAGATTATTTTACCCAAAAAAAATTTTTAAATTCATATATCTTATAATATCTTTATACATTTGAAATATTTGAAATAAGGATATATAATGCATAGCACCACATGTCATATATAGATGTTGACATTCAGTATTCTGCCTTTAATTCTCATTTTAAGGGTTATGCAAGGTCAAATACTAGTTACTCCCCACTGAACTCAGACGGCGGTTTTTAATTATAATAGTTGAGCTATATTGTCAAGCAGCAAATGCATAACTACTAGTTGAAAACATAGTAGCCACTTTTTTTTTTGGAAATAACATATAGTAGGCACTTTACCAAAAAATACCATAGTAGGCAGTAGAATATCAACAAATTATGGTGGCATATTTTATTCTGATTCATATTATCTATAATAATAAAGAGGAATGCTCTTCTTTCACCAAAATTATCTCACTCAAATTTCACAAAAGATTTTTTTAACCAATTATCAGGTAATGAGATGATAAAAGTGGAGTGAGATGTGTGGAGATGATTGACTAAGAAAAATTTTCGTGAAATTATTAGTCAACATTTTTAAGAAGAACATTTCTCTATACCTGAACCTAAAGGTCAAGAATATTTTACACAATTTTTTTACACTAAGGAGGCATTTGGTAGGCATAATCTTTTAAGTTTACTGGGAATCTTAATATGGGTTCCCATGTTTGGTATACTTTTTTTAAAAAATGTTCTCATTGAAGTTTGATTCCAAGGAATTTTTTTTGCCAACTTTCCAAGAAAAACATTACTAGGAGGGGGCGTTTGGTATCGGTGGCCTTTTCTATTCCCGTGAATCATGTTTTTTGGAAATTGTGTTTTCTGAGAATCATGATTCTTGGGAATGCTATAAAATACGTTTGATTGTCGTTAAACATATATAAGAATGATAGCTGGAATCTTTCATTCCACAACTTTGTTGGGAATTTTTAAAATTTTTACAAAAATACCCTTAAACCACTCATTTATTTTTTTCACTTGTTTCTTCATATATAATAATTGATAAATGCCCAATACAAGTTATTTTATATAATTATATTATTTATTATTATTCAAATAATTTGAATATAAATAATATTTATATTAAATTTTATTAACTATTTATTAAATATTTTTATATTTATAATTATTAATATAAGCTTTTTTATCCATTACTTTTTTCTCTATTTTATTTATTTATATTTATTTTATATATTTATTTTATTAAATTTTATTAATTATTTTTATAATATTTTTATATTTATAACAATTAATATAA
This sequence comes from Ceratonia siliqua, assembly GCA_034509205.1. Lineage (NCBI taxonomy): Eukaryota > Viridiplantae > Streptophyta > Magnoliopsida > Fabales > Fabaceae > Ceratonia > Ceratonia siliqua. The sequence continues at coordinate 15,321 of JASKGM010030972.1, read as the reverse complement.
ACCTCTTTATCCATGACTTCTTTATCTATTTTATTTATTTGTTTATATTTTATATATTTTTATTTATATATATAATGTATTATTATTCTAAATTTTAATATAAATCATATTTATTTTATTATATATTTTAAGAATATTTTGATATTTATAATATTTATAATAACTAAAAATATATATATACATGAGATAGGGGCAAAATGATTTTTATATTTAGAAAACTTTCTATGTTCATGAGAATTTAAGAATACCACCATCCTCCATGGGAATGTTTTGGTGGAAAAGTTAGCCAAAAATAGTTCCTAAGAATTTTAGTTTTCAGGGAATAATTTTTCAAAAATCTGTATCAAACAATAGAATTTTCGTTTCCCAAACTAAGATTCCCTGTAAACTAAAAAGAATCTTTCTACCAAACACTTCCGAAGGGTGGTATTCTTACTTTCCTACCAAGGCAGACAAGTTTTTAAACATGTAAAATGTCTATTATGCCCTTTTAGGTTAACAAAAGAAAGCCCTCTTCAAAATACCCACTACAAAAACAAACTGATTTTTCTCACAGAACATTTTCATAAGAAAAACCTTAATTTCCATGAGAATTTTTGATTCTCACATAAATTCTCACGAAAAATAAGGCGTGAGAATTTTGATGTGTTGATCACGAATTTTCCCACATAATATAGGTTCGTGAGAACTTCTCATGGCCATGTTCCATGAGAATTTCTCACCAACCTATTCCATGAGAATTTCTCACGGACCCATTTCATGAGAATTTCTCACAGTACATGTCAGTGAGAAAATGCATGAAAAACAATAAAAAAAATTTGGATGAAGAGTTCTCATAGATTATAACTGAGAATTTCCATGAAAACTTAATATATTATATATTAATTAAATGTTAATAAATATTTAACTAAAAATATTAAATAAGTTTAATTTAATTTAAATATTAATTAAATATTTAAATTAAATAAATATATTTAATAAAAATAAAGTATATGTATTACATAAAAAATTAACCAAATAAGATCAAATTAATCTGAATTAAATTCATATTTAATGTAAAATTATTCAAAATTAAATACATTAATCGTGATGACTATCTGACTCAAACTTAGTATCAGTGCAGTCATTGGGGAGGGGACTGCAGATCATCAAGAGGGGAATGGATAGAAGTTGCAAGGCCATTGATCATTTGCCTGACAATCTCTTGGAGTCGCTGTTCGACTTGGTTAATAACCTCATTCAATAAATGCTCAGGAACTTAGGTTGATGACTGCGATGGCTGGCGTGAGTGAGGTTTCTTGATCAGGTGAACCTCAAAACCCATATGATAAACACGCCCCTTTTTGTTCACCCCAACATTACTTTTGACCAGGCGAGCCTCAGACCTAGCCGCTAGAGGTGCATAACTTCTATTACATGCATAAAAAAATAGACTCTAGAAATATTTTACAAGCTAATACCTAGAGCCTTTTTCCATTAAACATTATTTTTGTCACATATCAATAACAGATTAATCATATTACAAGAAGTTCCTAAAATAAAAGCATTCCTTCTATTTGACAAAACACAACCAATAATCTAGAAAGATACACTTCCCTGAACTTATGTGGCATGGCTAAGATAACATCAAATAGACTCCAAAGTAGTATTTTTGTTAAACTAAATATGCCAAAAGTGTAATAGGCTAATAGCTACAGACAACATCTTCTATGCAAGATCCTAACAGTTTTAGTTCTGAGTAAATATCATGAAAATGACCATTGAAATTTCATAACAACCCAACTTAAACAAAAGTTTTTTAAAAAGACAACAGTAGTTTCTCCACATCAAACCAAAACACCTAATATTAAAAGAATGTTAAGAAGGGTTAGTTGGATATAAATTTGATGCTAAAGTTAGTTTGATTACCTGCAGCTTTTCAGACTTTTTTTTTTCTACCCACATCACAACATGTGTACATCTAATCATCTAACGGTGAAAAAATAAAGATTATTTTATCTATTATGCCATAAAAGACAATAGCATTAATTTATGATTTAAAATCCTAATAATCATTTTCCTTCTTTTTATTTTTTTTGTTTAAATCCTAATAATAAGGGGACATCCATTCATTGTGATTTAAAATACTCATCATTATTCTTTAAATACCTATATATCAAAACATTCACTACACCTTCTACTAAACATCAATCTCTAAATAATATAGATTTTAAACAGAGCAAAAATATCATATTTTAAACTGAAATAAAACTAAGCTTGAAACAAAAGAAATATATATATATTTGAAAACAGATCAAAATCATGCTTTAAACAAAAATAGAACCATATTTGGCTTAATGAATTTCTTCCAAAATAGGGATTTACCTCTTTGTAGATAATGAAAGCTAACTCCTCCTACCTGAAGAATAGCATGGATGGCGAGTACAGGAAAAATGGGAGATGAGAGAAGGTAGACGACTGTAGAGGAGGGAATGAGAGGAAAAGGGAGGACACATTAGGTTAAAAGTGAAATGGGGCCCACAAAAGGAAAAAAGGGGGAAAACATTTGTTTTTAACTTTTTAATGTGTTTTTCATTTTCATTTTTGTTTCTTTTTGTATTTTCATTTTTGTTGTTGTTATTTTTGTTATTTTTTTTTTCATCTTTATTTATTTTTTAATTTTGATTTTTTAATTTTTGTATTTCCTTAATTTTTTTATATTTTGTATTTATATTATATATATAATATTAGATTTAAAATATAATTATACTTTATAAATTTTTTATTTAATTATAATAAAAATATATAGTAATTAATTACAATATATATATATATATATATATATATATATATAGTTGAATAGTATAAGAACTTAATTTCATTAATACATTAAGGAATTTAAAAAAACATGAATTTCTTGTTGCATCTTCTAACTGCACGATGTAATAGTAAATGATGAAAGGAATATACAAAACTTTGTGTATGAAACAAAGATGGTGAGTATATTCAATCCAACGGTTGAATTTTTAAATTTTTAACGACACAAACAAAAACGTAGGACAAAATCTTTTATAAGAGGTTTAAAGCTTAAGATGGAATAGTTAATAATGAAAAAAAAAATGTATTATAATTTGTGGGCATCATTTTCAGGGTAGGCTTTTCCAATCGGATGGTTGAAATTTTTATATTTTGAAAAATTCACGAAAAGCATCAGTAATAGTAGTACGTAGAAATAAGATGACATAATCACCTTACCTTCTCATAAAAAAAACTGTGTATTAGATCATCATCCTATTCAATTTTAGTCGGTTTGACCATTGTATCACATGTATGTTGCTTACTAAGTTTGCGTGCCAAGTGTGATGAAGATCAATCGGCGCGCGATCAGTACAATTATGCACATTTTAACCACATGATGTGATAGTAAATGATAAAAACAAATGTAAAAAAAATTTGTATATGAAACGAAGATGGTGAGTATATTCAAGTTTTAAAGACACAAACAAAAGCGTAGAACAAAATCTTTTATAAGAGGTTTAAAGCTTATGATGCAATAGTAAATAATAAAAAAAAATTTACTATAATTTGTGGGTATCATTTTCAAGGTGTCCCTTTTCAATTGAATGGTTGAAAATTTTAAATTTTGAAAAATTTACGAAAAGTATCTACAATAGTAAAACGTAGAAATAAGGTGACATAATCACCTTACTCTCTCGTAAAGGAAAATGTGTCTTAGATTATTATCTTATTTGATTTTAGTCAATATGACCGTTAGATCACATGTATGTTGTGTACTAAGTTTACTTGTTAAGTGTGGTGAAGATCGGACTACAATCGATATGAGATCAATACAATTTTGCACATTTTAGCCACACGATATGATAGTAAATGATGAAAAAAAAAATTCAAAAATTTGCATGTGAAACAAAGATGGTGAATATATTTAATCCAATAGTCATATTTTTAAAATTTTAAGATGCAATAAAAAAATGTCATTAAGAGTGCTATGTAAGAGATTTGAGCTATATGATACAATAGTGAATGATCAAAAAAATGTACTAAAATTTATGTGCATCAAATTCAATGTGTGTTTTTTCAATCTAATGGTTGGATTTTTGAAATTTTGAAAAGATTGTATGCATCGATAATTTATTCTTTTAAAATACTAAATCATAATTTTTGCATATGCAATTTTCATACAGCACTTTTATGTTTTTACCTCCTACCACTATTTTTTTGTATTTTTATTTATTTGTTTATTTTGTATTATTTGGGTCATTTTCTATGTTGGGTAATTTTTTGAAAATTTTCTAAAATGTTTTTGGATTTAAAAAAAATTTTGGAAATTTTTTCTCACTACATTTCTCACGGAATGTGGCCGTGAGAAACTTTCTCACAGACACATACCTGAAACTATTTGTGCCAAGCCACGCTTGTCATTTCTCACGGATGTTCTCATAGCCTTCTCATGGAACACCATCCATGAGAAAGTCCATGAGAATTTCTCATGGACATTTTAGCCATGAGAAAGGTTGTAAGAATTTCTCACAGACATTTGGGTAGTGACAATTTCCATGAGAATTTCTCACAGACATTTGGGTAGTGACAATTTCCATGAGAATTTCTCATGAAAGTTTTGGTCGTGAGAAATTTCTGTAAGAAAATCCGTGTTTTCTTGTAGTGACCCTTCTTCCTCCTTCATTATTCCGCCTTCTGCCATTCCGCTCGAGACATCTCATTTTTGCTGGTAATCCGCCATTTTTGGCCATTTTCTTCCAATTCAGGTCAGTTTCCTTCCATTTCTTTTCCATTTTCTTCCGATTCAGGTTAGTATCCTCCTGTTTGTTTTCCCTTTTGGCCATTCCACCATTATGCTCAAAAGTTTGATATTATCGTTTCATTGGGCAATTGTCACGCTCAATTTCTGGTACGTAACCGACGTAGAAAACCACAACAATGTAATACCCTACAAGCCTGAACTTTAAATCATGCAAACTTATCAATTAACAATAATTTAAAATGGACTTCAAAAGTTCATAGCTACCTATTGCTCATGCAGAATTTAACAAAATTTTGGCAGCATGTCCCCAAAAATATAGGCATTTTCAGGCTACAACAACATTAATAAAAGGGTGGACAGGTCCACCAACAAAATGAGTAAGCCTCCATGGCAAAGATACCACAGTTAGCGACTAGCTACTACCATCAGTTTGGCTCAGTGCCAAGAACAAAACCTTACAAACAATATTAACATAGCATATTTAGTCTAGACTATGCAACTCCTATTCAATTGTCCAACGTCAGCTCCAAAAGTTACTCCATTAGCAAAAAGGAAACCCACCAATCTTCGAATGATAGGTTCTTGCTCAGCTGGGAGTTCTCGGATTGTTGAAGGGTCGCAGCCTTATCTGAAAAAAATTAAGAAGAGAGATGAGTTGCAAGACTCAGTGAGGAGAAACCCACACTCATGGATACAAATTTAGAAATTTCGAACACACATTGGTATAAAATCATGAAAGATAGTTGGTACTTTGCAAAGCTAAATAGAAATCATATATATACTACATAAACATTTCCCTCACTCTTTATACTAGTATGAAAGGGTTCATTAATATTATTCGCCTAATGATCATAGTATAAAGCCAAGTAATGAATTAATAGCCCAAAATTTCAAAATTTTTTAATAGGTAACAATTTAAACGAATAATGTCATCCATAAGGTAGAAAATCACTTTAATCATACTATATAGGCTGCCTGCATGTATACCAAAATAAACATTTATTATGCATGCATGCAATCAAATAAATCACTTTAATGACAAAGGATCCACTCGCTCTTCTCATAGAAAACTCTCTCATGTGATTATCATTATACAAGTACACATCCGGGGTGAGCTGAACATACAGATGTTAACCAAGTACCCATCCCATGAAACCACTTATACCTCCCTTATAGTCCATGGACAAACTAGATACTAGGTGCACCTAGGGTTTTCTTATGGAAGAAACTAAGGATCCACTCATAACAAGAAGTTAATAAATACATTTTCATTTAAAAATTCAATGTGAAAGCAAGCACATGTAGAAAAACTTTAGGAAGGATAGTATATGTTATTGAGGTGTAACTTCATACAAGAAAGATAAATCTCTCTCAAAATTTTCACAATAATATTCTTCATGAATCTCATAATGAGTAATAATAACAATAAATTTAAGAAGTTCAAGAAAATTAGAAACTAACCATTTTATTTAGTCCCAATGAGAATATAATTTTAAATACATGATAAATATAGAATAACTTCATATACCCAAAAGTATGAGAATCCACTCATCTTGCTAAGTGAAAGATTTTTTTTTTTCCAATTTGAGATATAGGTTTTTGGAAGTCAAAGAAAGCCCAACTTGATTTAAAGGATTCTAAGGCCAAGAATGAGAAGAAAGGAAGCCAAAACAGAACAAGT